>VMRN01000095.1:1568785-1590325 GCA_010277015.1 Poeciliopsis turrubarensis | reverse complement strand
TAGCCTTATTGGAAAAGTGATTTTTATTTCTTGTTTGATTCTTTTTTTTTGGAGGGAGCCTCAAACTAAATGGTTTTATGTTAATGAGGCGAAACATCACTTCACAATTCACTTTATCGATGTTATAATAAATGTTAGGCTCTATTATTGAGAATTGAGTTTTTGTTTCACACCAGTCAGCAAAGACATTTAAACAGGGATTCTCAAAGTTTGAAGGATTCAATATTAGACTGAAGACTGCCCTAGAAAAAAAGTCATTTCATTTCTTTTTTGTCGAAAAAAGTATATGGAAAACTTTGTTTCCAGGTTAGTGTGAATGTAACCACACTTGAAAACCCTGTATTTAAGGTAAACTTGTTTAATTATTAAACATTTTTTTCCATTCAAACTGTTGTCTGTTGGCTCTTTGTTTCAATAACTTAACACTTTAGGTTCATCTTACTTGAACATATCAAGGCAATCGGTTTCCTGATATTTTGCAAGTAATGTGAACGCTTAAACGTGTAAGCATAACTTATTTTTTGAGTTGACATAACTCACAAATTGAAGTAGTCATAATTCACATTTTATAGTCAACCTTACTAATGATTTTGAGTTAACGGCACTCAGGTTTACTGCCATTATCTGAGTGGTCTAAACATATTTATTTATAGCTATAACACCTTAAAATGAATTAGCTACTTCACTTGGAGATTTTGAGACAATCGGTTTCCTAACTTTTTTTTAAGTAAAGTGAACATTTTACAGTGTGTGCCCCCTCATAATATGTATATCAAAATGTGTGGCTCGGTCCCGGCATTGGAGCTATAACTTTTGTTGGCATTTCGAGTAAATGTGCCGTCATAATTAACAAAAAACGAGCCAAATTCAAGTCAAAACAAAAGACTAACTGACACAAAACAGAGTCAGTTAATCTCAAAATACACAGAATTCTGTCTCCCCCTGTCTGACTCACAGCTGGCAGAGGATCCATTACCATAGCAATGGAACAGAGGAGGGCCAGCTGATTAGGACTACAAATAATGCATCACTGTAGTTTTTAGAATTACATTGTGTTTGGGCATTTTATTACTGATTTTAACCAACCATTGCTACACATGGAATTAGTGTGGCAATTTTAAATTAAGCTTAAAAAAAATTCAAAATAAAAGCCTTGACAAGTAATTGCTCTTTTGACCATTATATTACTGATTTAACCCAATCACTGTTACACACAGGATTAGATTGGCCATTTAAAATCAAACTTTCTGAAAATTTCAAAATAAAAGCCTTAAGATTCATCTGTGGCTAATGCAGCACCGCAAGGCGCTGCAATGATATTAGCTTGCATTATTGTTTTCTCTCAAGTTAGGGCACTGTCTTGCACAGCAAGACAGTGCATTAACATTAGCACAAACATTAGCATTTCACTGTTCCTCATGAGTGCACTGCCATAGGCAGTGCAATAAGATTATACAGCTTTAGGGCTCTGCACAGCAAGGCAGAGCCCTAAAGCATTAGCCTTTTACCTGAAATGAGGTATTAGCTATTTCTCTGACTTTATTACCCATGTTTAGTCTACTAAATGGAGTAAGTAATGCTTGTGACTCTCCACGTGCTATTGATTACATTGCAGCTATCCTTAGTATTGATGCTAATGTTTAGCATCAGAACGCTGGGTGCAAACCGACGGGCACACTTTGGCAGGGCCCTGGTTAAATTTCTTCAGGAATTTTCTAGTTATTATTATTATTATTATTATTATTATTATTATTAGTGTTGTTGTTGTTGTATTATGTTAATTAATCTAATGTCTTTAGTTTTACTGATGTGTAAGTAACATTGTATTCTGATAAACTGATGATTTTTGTACAACTTGAAAAGAAAAATTTGAGCAATGATGGAAGATCTCTGAATTATAACAATTTATTGATACATTGATTTAATTGATATTGGCATCTTATATTCTAAGATCTTTTACTTTGGCTTTGTTCCAGGTCAGGTTTTTTTTTTTTTTTTTTTTTTTTTTACGGTGCACGTTTGGCCTGGAGTGCCCAGAGACTTCAAGACCCACTTCTTCTAAAATTGGATGGCGAGCCCCAGCCCAGAGAACCCAGTAATATGGTAGATAGTGACCCGACTGGTCACTATCCTTGAAATACTGAGACATTGGAAGAGACTGGACAAACACTGAATCGACTGATACATTGAAACGACTGTTATTTATTTATTTTCTGTTTAAAAAAAAAAACGCACACCATTTTGTTGCAATTGTACATGTGGATCCACAATTGTTTATATTATTAAATTTTACTCTTTCTTATTAACACTTTGTGCACTCTCTTGTTGTTGTTCACAGCTAGGCTCCTGAGAATTTAGAGTCTTTTGATCCGGCCCAACTTCTTTTTAGATATACTTTCATAGTATTGGTGCTGGTCAGAGAAGCAAATTGAATTACCTGCCTTTTGCTATTATCAGGTGTATTTAAAGTAACTTGTAGGTTACATGTATCTGTAAGCATAAGCAGAACTTCTAGTGAATGCTTAATGTAAATTTTAAAAATCTTAAGGTCTGGTACAAATGGAAATTTAGAGTTTGTTCTCTAGGAAAACTCTTAACTTTTGAATGAACTCGAGAAATATAGTCCAATAATTTATATTTCAATAAAATATTTCAGAATTACCTTCTTAAATCATTATGACAATAAGATGTATTTTTTTTTATTTTTTTTTACTATTTATTCTTTAATTTATAAAATTAAGAAGTCCAGATTGGACAAACCCAAGCATTTAAAAAAGTAATACGGTAACCTGTATTACTTTTTACAATCCATGTTATCAAGTCATGTTGATGTCCAACAAATATATTTGTTTTCATATTTTAATTTTGTATATTCCAAATGTTTTTTTCAGATTCCCCCAACCCCAGTTATGTATCATTTTTAACATCTGCCATTTATTTCTTTTCTTTTTTATTTTCACTTTTACCTAAACATTTAATCTAATAGTACATTTCCATACATCTTGATTTTGCATGTTCAACACCTTTTGGACCAAGCATCTGTTTATAGCAGCATGATTCAGTGAATCATCTAACTATGTATTCGGACATCCGTCCTTACTATGGTGACTCTTTATCACCTCTGCGATCTGTCAGTGCTTCAGGTGTGTGAAACCAGGCAGTGATGCCGCTGCAGGCGTTTGTCACCAGTTTTGTCTCTGCCTCCTTAAAAGGGACCTGCCCCTTTAACCGCGTGCCGTGGCGGTACTGCTAATGCTCGCTATGGGGGTTTTGTGCAGGGCTTCCCCCACCCCCATCCCAAACCCAGCTGTGGAGCTATAACACAACGGAGCGAGGCGAAGTTCCGGACAGCAGCAGGAGCCGCGTCTGTCGCGTCCACCCACCGCAGATCGGAGCCCAAGTCTTTGTTAGCAGAGGAGTTGCAGCGCAGGGCGATGAGATCTCGCTTGGATGTTAATTTCCAACGCGAAGAGCGCTTCAACTTTCCGCGGCTGTGTGTTTACTTCCTGACGCCTTCGCCGCAGCTGAAGTTTTCTGGAAGACATAAAAATGCAGAAAAGGAATTTTCTTGTATTATTTGCTGCTTGGAACGAATTGTTCCAGGTGGAGACGCATCAGTAGTGTTTTCTAACTGTTTCCATCAAAGTTTATTGTCTTGTTCTTCACACCTACCCCGGTTTTAACCCACGCCGCTCAGCATGTTCTGACAGCCCGCAGGTAATCGTTATCTCCAGGCTCCTTCTTCGTCGGGGTTACGGTAGGGCTACCTGATCTGACCCTCCTCACTGCTGATCACCGCGGATCAGCTCCAGGAAAGCGGCAGCCTGTGTGGAGCTCAGGGCGCTCCCATCATCATGGATCCCGCTGGATGTAAACATCTACCCGCCTGGACCAGCTCATCATCTGGGCTGTGGAAAACATATCTGGCATTACTGGTGCTGCTTCATCTGGTGCTCCACGCCGGGGCTTTGTCGGCGCCCTGCGATAAGAGCTGTTTTTCAGGGAAGTGTGTCAATGGGAGCTGCTTGTGTGACCACGGCTGGGTCGGGGACCAGTGTCAGCACTGCCAGGGAAGATTCAAGTAAGTCCTGATTTTAGAGTAGACTTTAAAAGGTCTACTCTCATCTTTTATGTAATCATTACTTTGGTGTTTTGTATCTGTCTATGGAATTCAGTGGCGGGAAACCTGGGTATTCACAATGCCATGCATAGGGGCGCTAGTCTCAAGGGGTGCCAAATGTTGATGGAGAAATTGTTTCGAAAATTTTCTGGATTTTAAAGCTGCTGTTAATGTGTAAATAATATCAGTAAGAGTGGCAAGACACTGAATAATGACAATACAGGGGGCATATACCTCAGAGACTATTACTCCCACAGAGATATGATGGGTAATGATGAGATATGATGTGCCACATTTTGATCTGGCGCCTGATGCACAGTCATCGCCCTTAATAGTTATTACTATTTAATTGCATGTTGGTAAGCCATTGTGCATGAAAGCAGCACTTACTCTTAGTCAATGAACACAACAAGCAGGCCGGACATGGTTTAAAAATGACAATATTTGTTTTGACAACAGAGACTGACAGATTGACAGGACTCTAAACATCATAGATTTAGTCACCAATTTGATTTCAATTTACCGGATGGTAAATGAATAAATTTTGTATTCAGAGTATTTTTATGACATTTTCCACAGTATGTCATGTTTTACTTTCAGATTTTGGTAAACACAAACTGTGTTTATTTCATGTTGCCTAACATAACACATTTGTCCATGTTGTAATTCCATACTTTTCCACATTCCTCAATCATTTCTGGGTGATTTTTAAGTCTAAATACAAGACCTCATAGTTAATACCAATACCAATGCCAGATGATTTTAGTGCTCAGACTTGAATTATTGAACATTTAAAGACAGAAACAAGGGAAGAAAACAAGAAGAAAGGAACAAAGAAATCAAGGAAACAATGAAGGAAGGTTTTAGGAACAAATTATGGACTTGTTGGATTTACTAAATAACAGTGGATGGACTGATGGATCATCAGATGGATGAGATATGTAAGGAGGAATGGATGGGTTGATAGCTGGTGAAATGGATGGCTAGACAATAGAAGGGAGGAATATATGAAGGATTAATAGATGATGGGTGGACAGACGAATGGAGTGATGGATGGTTGTTAGCAGGGAGAATCATATGGGTGAAGTTTTAGAAATGGAAAGCAGAATGTAGAAGTTAATAACAGTGTAGACTCTACACTGTAGAGTCTTCATGCCTTTCCAGTTCCTGACAGTAAGACTTCTCATTCTGTGAAGGGACGATGGCAGAAAACATTGTATGTGCTGGTAAAGGTGCATTCCTGTCTAAAGATCTGAATAAAATAGGTCCGTCCAGATATTTCTCAGCAGACCATTGTTACTCAAATTAAAAAAGTTGATTAGAGGCTGGAAGGTAGATAAAGAAATCCTTAAATTGATTGGCTGCTGAGCTATAGTGATTTCAGATGGTTTAAAATGGTAAACAACATCAGAAACACGTTGAAGATAATGGAAAACTATTTCTTGAATAGACTGAAGATTATGGGAAACATTCAGTTAATGATCAGCTTCTGAGTGATCAGAGTTACAGTTATTTATGATAAGAAGACACTAATGTTAAGCCAAGCGTTTGGCTAGAGATCGGTGAAATGCCCCAATATTTTTCTGTTTTGGTTGATGATGAGAATTTTGTTCACCAACCCTTAACATGATTTAGTTTGAGAGTACGGTAGTAGGTGAAAAGAAGAGATCCAGTTGCTTTCTATTCAAGACAAATTGTTCTTGATATTTGTTATCCACTGCATGCTTCTCGCTGCTTGTGCACCAGTTGTACACTGCTTGTACAACTGAATCGTTGTTTTCATAACATAACCATTTTCTCACTTTTTGTAGTATGATAATGTTAAACATTTTTTTCGCTTTTGACACTGAGCTATCTGAGGTTAAGTATCGGCCAATGCTGATCTGATACAGAGAAACAGCTGAATTGACTTAAGATGAATCTTTAAAAAAAAAGAAAAAAAAAAGCAGACATGAATGTACTGAATTACAAATTTGGTAACTCTGCACCAGCATAGTACTTAAATCCACCAACAGCTTCACAAGCTCTATCAAATATGTAAAAACAACTTTAATTTGTCAAGTCAGTGAAATCAGGAGTAGAACAGCCAATGTAATGTACATAATGAAGAGGCTGAAACTGACTAACCGGGTCAAACAAGTACAAATAAACTGCAGCAAACTTTCCTTCAAATGATGCAGAAAGAGCAATTAGGAAATCTGAATATAATGGAAAATAAATAATGATGTCACTCAGAGACAAAGCACAGAATTAGATTGAATAGATTTGACCTTACCGATCAGGGACATTGTCACTGATACCCAATGTAGATTGTTTTTCAGTATCAAGATTGATACTGACTGATCCATATATCTACTTTTTCTAAATGCACTGCTATCATTTCTCACACAACTAGTGTAATTTTTAAGCAAAAAAGTTGCTGGTTGTTTAATCTTTTCCTGACCAGTCTGGTTGGTGCTTCTGTATCTCACAAACACAAGGTGTTTACTTTCAGTTAAGCTTTTCTTCTTGTTAGAAAACCTGCTACTGCTATAGGAAGAAATGTTGGACTTTCTCTCTACCCGAGGAACAGCTCTGACAATTAAATCCTCACTCTTTCTCTGTCTGCAGCCTTATTCACGCCTCACATCCTCCAGGGAGGAAGAGGTTACCTTGTCACCTCACTTACAGCCTGCTCTGCACAAACATGCAGGAAGTCATGGCAGCGCTTCAGTCTGAGTTTTTCTCTCTGGAGGATTGCATCGATTTTTTTCCCTCTTTTTCTTTTTTTTTTTTTTGTCTGTGTGATTGTTTGGATACAGGCAGACAACAGATAACAGCTGTAGGCTGAGTGACAGTCAGTACAACAGGGATGCTTTTGTTCTGGTGTCTGCACAGTGGCCTGGTAGTGTGCGTTAACACTGAACGCTTCTTAAATGCTCTGAGTTCTCCTAAAGTCTAAGAATAGCTGTGCTATTAAACACTTCTCCAACAATCAAGTCTTCATTTTCAAGCTTTTTATTGTTTGTACAAAAACAGTTTTTGACAAGTAGGTGGTTAGAAACATTACAAACATGACTGGAAAAATTAAGACAGACTTTTTTGTCAAAAAATTTTGTTTTTTATTACTGGTAAATTGTAAAGGTGAAAAATGTGTTTCCATTATGGATTTGTGATGTAAACTAATTTTGATACAGCTAAAATAACCACCCCATTTTAGAGCCAAAACTTTTTAGCAAAAATTTTATATATTTTTTAATTGATGCATTTCCATTAAGCACATTTATGTTTGAAATGTTAAATTGCACAATTCTATGGTCAATGGAAATGCAGCCAGTGTGGGTACATCTGCTATTTTCTCCCTCTAGAAAGTTTGTTTTTCAGGAACTTCAAGGACACAAAACTAAACACTGATATATCTCCTGTTTTTCTCCTTCAGTCATGAATGTAAAAAGTTGTGTTAAAATATGTTTTATTCCTGAAAACCTGACCGTTTTTGGAACATTTAGCTAGTAAAAACGTTTTTACCATATGCTTATTAAAGACAGTGGCATCATTTCATACAACCCATCTGGCCTTTTCATTTCATCGCCGACTGATACAGGAATGCAACTTCTCCAGGTTGTCCTTGAGTTTCCTTTCTAAGGGAGTCCCAACCATTTGTGTCATTGTAATATTGCAAACAATCTTCTAAAAAGGGTCAACCAGGCAGAAAATTATTATGTATCGAGAAAATACCACCAAAAAGTCTCACAAAGTATTGATGGAGAGCCACTTTAAAAATTTATTTAATTTAAAAAGCGGACGTAAAAGTGGAATTACAATGTGATTTTCTAATATTTCTTTCAATTAATATGTGAAAAGTGTGGCAGGCACATAAATTCACAACGTTCACTCTGATACCACCCAAAAAGAACTGATTTGAGCTGATGGAATGAAAGCAGTCTTTCAGCTCATAAACGAAGGGAAGTAATCAGGCAAATATACTATCCTGTCCCCAGTTCAGACCAGTAAATATTTTCAGAGTGATATTACAGAAAAATCCAGCAGCACACTGTGCACTGCAGCAGATGTAGGTAAATCTATTTTCTGAATGTTTAGCTTGAATGAACCTCGGCATTAATCTCACTTTGTCTCCTGAATGCCGAGTGCAGGCGGCCAGAAACGCTGGAGGCAACAGCAAAGCGAGCTGAAGCTGATCAAACGTTCTTAGTCATTATCTCTCAACAGGAAAACCCAGAGATCTGAAAAAGAACAGATTCTAATCAGTAAAGAAGAAAAAGACAGAAAAATTGAAAAGTTGGAGTTTTTTGCTTCAATGTATGCTAAACAAAACAAAAAAGCATCCACAGCATGAGATCTGTGCAGTGAAAACTGCACAATTTTTGATCAGTTTGGGGATTAAAGTAATATTATTCTCCTTTCATCCTTAAGAAATTCAGCAAATTTATTTTATTCCCAAAATGGGATTATAGTTTTGGATTAAAGCAGTTCACTTCCTGACTGATTAATCTGCCATTAATACTGTGAGCACTGAAAATCCCTCTCTGGAGTCCATTATAGTTACCAGCTCCCATCAAATGTCAAAGACTCTTTCTGTAAAGTTCTCTATACCTTATATTCCTTATACTAAAAGCAACCAGTTCTCTAGAAAATACTCATTCACCATATAATAGTTGGTGTTGCATAATTTCTAGGATTGAAACTGTTGATTATTTTTCTAATCAATCACTCTGTCAGTTATTCTGATGAGTAATTCTACAGATTTTTTAATTTAATTTTTATACAACATTAGGAATACATTAATAATGATAAAAAATGTTGCCTAAATGCAATACAACAGAATTCTTTTAGTAAATGTGAACTGGGTCAAGATAAGACTGTCACTTGAAGAGTTCAGGCTAAAACATATTTACAGACAGAGGTGTTTATTCGTGCACAGTTTTGGTTTAATTAACTCTGAAGATGTTGGGTTATTTTTTTCAGTAAATGGTCTTTTTTGAGTCTGAACTCTCTAGTTAACAGTTACTTGATTATTAAATTAGTTTAGATTTATTTCAATAATTGATTAATCACAATTAATCCAATTAGTTACATAATATCCAATTAACAAATTCAACCCACACAAATTCTAATAATATTTGCTTAATATGAATATTGTTGAATATTGCAACATTGACTGCAGTTAATGAATCACTATAGCCTAACAACAATTTAAAACATCTTGTATGGGGCTCTTTTTCTTCTTCTTTTTTTTTTTTTTTTTAGAATATCTAAGCCTTTATTAATTCTTAAAGAAATGATTATTGCAAGCTTAAAGACAGTAATTCAAGTCAGGGCTTGTATTTTAGTTACACAGAGGCAATATTTCGAAGGAAACCTGAAATATTTTGAAACTTAATCAGTTTTGCCAAAGTGTTCAAAATTTAATTTAGTTCAGATAAAAAACACTTTAAACGTTCAGTTGTTTTGACAATAAAGTACTTCTGTGAGAAACCATAATATTGTGTACTTCGAACCTGCTTGGATTAATGAAGAGAAGAACAAATTTTTAAAAGAAAGACCAGCAGAGAGCTTTCTGACATCAGAGTCATTATCTGCTGACACGGCCTTCATCCTGCCATTTCACTCTGCGCGTGTGCGTGCGCGTGCGGGTGTGTATGTGTGTATTTAAGCCTCCAGCAGCGCCGAGAGACAACGCCACAGCTTGTACACACCATGCGGCGCCGAGTTAGTGTTAGCATGAGTGTGTGTGGGAGGGCAGAGCACTACACTGCCATCTGTCCAGTGTGAGTTAATCCTGCCATGACAAGAGTGAGAGCAAGGTCAACACACACATGTGCACAAGCACACAGACACACAGTTGGATTGGTAGGTGTGTTACATGAATAATATTCCCCCATGCATTTTTCCCTGAGGCATCGGCAGCTTTAAAATCAGAGGAAGGATTTTTCTATTCTGATGTTTCTGGGCTGTTTCTGCAGAACTTCGGTGTTCTGTCAATTTCTAACATTGTTTTTAGTTTATTGAAGCAGATTTTATTCTGCTTCAATAAACAGTAATTAGTATTTGTTTTTCTGCTTTACAACCAGCAGAAACCTGGTCACATCTTTTCCTGAGAGGTTTTTCTAAACATTAGATCTTTTGAAATGGTGACATTCTCTTAGATTTTCTTTTAGTCTTATTAAATCATATGCATTAAATTAATTCTTTGTCCCACATCCATTTTTAAAAGAACATTTCAGCCAGATGTGGAATGTTTTATTTTGACGCCCGCTGAGCGTTGTCGGCAAAAGTTTGCTGAATATTCATGGCAAATTTCAGAAGATGTCATTCACCTCTTAGTGAATGAAAATGAATGACAACATAAAATGCTTGTTTTAAGTGCAGTTGATTAGTGAATACTTTGTAGACACTACAAAGTTGTCAAGTTCAAAGTACTCATGGTTCATCATTTTGTATTTTTCCAGATAAAAATGGCAAATATTGTAAATGTTTTTTTTATTTTTTGTGTTTATTTTTGTATTCTTCGCAGTTCCAAAGAAAGCTGCACAGTGCCCTTAACATTTGTTCAAATTAACATTTTTGTTTAAAAGATTTCAGTAAATCCAGAGGATATGCCAGTGAGCTACTCCCACTGCTTTAAATCAAATATTCAGTTTCATTGCTAACTCAGCACTGATCAGAGCTTCATCATATCAGAAAAATAGACATCTATTTCTCTCCAGTTCAGAGGATGTAAAGTTTGATTTTTTTGCACATTGTTAAAAGAGTTTAACATTTATTTAAAAGTCAAAGTTCCATACATAGTCAACCTTTTTTAACCAAGTGACATAAAACACTGGAGTTTAACTGTGCGAGCTGCACAGAGGCTCCATTGATGGCACTATTATAGCAAGAAGGTTGTGAGTTCAAATCCCGATTTTAGTCTTTATTGAGTTTTCATGCTGTTCCGATGCCTAGGTACTTAACATACAGGCGTTGTTGAAGAATTAGGTGACCTCTGAATGTTCTGCGTTTATTGGTGGGTGTAAATGGGGATGAAACACACAACTTTTCAGACTTTTATTTGTGACATTGATGAAACTCAAGCATATTTTATCTTCCATATCACAATTATGTGGTACTTTGTGTCAGTCTGTTGAATAAAATCTAAAACAAAAACAAAGAGTAGTAATTACAATTTTTCCAAGACATTCACTTCAGCTTATATGGCACATATTTTCCTAACTTCTGGTTTGATGCAGACGTGTGTATATCATGCTACTGGATCGAGACAGACAACAAGCCCGATAGGTTGAAACTAGGATAAAGACAGATTCAACAGCCATCTCTAAAAAGGTTGATGCACCAAACTGCTCTTCAGTCCATTCTGTCTTTTTCTCTCTCCTCTGTCTTACATAAACACACAGGAAGACAGGACTAACTGGAGAGCCTACCACAAATATTACATCTGAGATCCAGGGGAGAAAAAAGTAAAACTGCAAGAGTAAACAAGACACAAACAATGTGGACCATGCTCTCTGCAAACACACCCACCTTCCATATGCTCACAGAGTGCCAAACAGAAACCCCAGAGGTACACAGGAATAACAGCGCAAATACATACAAAAATACATTTTGGAACCAATTGGAGATTTTTTTTTTAATATAAGGAAAAGCCCGAAAATGTGTTTTTGTGGGGATCATGTTTGCGAATCTTTGTGGGGACTTTTTATTGATTTTCATTCATTTCTACAGCCTAAACCTTACCCTTATCTTTACCCTAACCCTTACATTACATACCTAACCTTATCCCTAAACGAAAGTCAATTCACATCTTAGTCCTAAATCTAACCCCTGACCCAAAGACATTGTTTCCCCTTGTGGGGACCAGGCTTCAGTCCCCATAAGGAGCACTTGGTCCCTACAACGTAGTACATGTCAGGGAAATTTTCCTAAGGTATTATAAACAAATGCTCATTGATACACATACATAGCTGCTAATGAGAAATAAGCTCATTCTCACTCAGGGGTCTCTTTGAACTTGGGTTCATGTGTCACACTGTATATTGCAAATTATGTTTGGTAGCCGTTTTTCCTGCTAGCACTAGATACGCGTTCGTTTTGGCCGTATATACCCAGAATGCTCTCCACACTAGTGCGGCAGTCTCGGTTCTATTTGGGACTTTCTACATTTTCAGCTGGTGCAGTTCACTTTAATATTGCACCAAGTCAAACAAACCAAACTCTTTGAAAACTTGTTCCCCTCCTCACTTGTTGGGGTGTTGCGCCAAGAACCACTGAAGGAAATGGCATGAAACCACTGAAGAAGACACTAGGCTCAACTTCCTTCTAGACAAAATGTACATAGAAATTTAGTAGCTTCAGATTTTAGTGATTGTAAATTTCTTTTTTGTCTTTGGTAAAAGACAATGAGCTGTTTCTCCTGCTAGCGCAAGACACGTGTTTGTATTGGTTGTATATACCCAGAATATTATCAAGTTCATCATTTTAGCACATCATGCACTATATGACCTGGAAGAAAGTAACTGACCTTAGGATATAGCAATATCTTGAGGTCACCAACGAACGTGACAAAAATATTGGCAATATATTTAAGGAGTTAATTGCTTATAAACTTCATTCTAAGTGATCACTTTAAAGTAATCCAGTGGAGGCTTAAATATCCCATATACTGCGTTGTGTTTGTATCCTTATTTAACTCCTCTACTGTCTAAAAGTGCTGAAAATGCTATCTTTAAGATTCCATAAAAATGACAAAGTTCAAACTGTTTTAAAGACTATACATTCACTGATCAGATTTAATTAGTCCTAAGTAAATTCTTTTCTGATCTGGAGGTGATCCGATGCAGCCCTCTGTCTGAAAAACTGCATAGGTAATGCTCAATGTAATAAAAGCTGATCTCCATGGGCTGTAAGTCATCTTTCTTCTGATGTTCAATAAGCCAACCTCTGCCACCCTTGATATTTATTACTATGATCTGACCCCCTTCCTTCCCTTTATTTTTATGAGATTGTGTGTTCAGTGGGTTTGGTGTTGTGTAAAACCATCCCATAACACAAGTGAGAGACTGACATGGGGATTGTACTCTGCAAAGCGACTCATTGCTGTCCCACAAAACAACAGCATTTTAACATACAACACATGTGATGGAGCTCTCTGTCTCTAACAAACACTCACACATGCACACGCACGCACACACACATATTAGTGCTGGCTTAGGACACTGTGTGTAATCAGCTTGTGGCCTGGCTTGGTGCAAACTGTAATAACAGTGTCCTGTTGTCAGAATGTAATAATGGTTCTGTTTTTGCATGGAGGACACACAGCATCATTGTTTTGTCAGGATGGAGAAAACACAAAACCCTCTTTCTCCATCTAAGCCCTGTAAAAGCCAGTGTTCAATATGACAATGTCTGTATTTCAAACCAAAGACTGAACAAATGTTGATTTTTCTTCTGGTTTCTTAAATCAGCCTTAGAGATCACAGCCTTTGTTCAGTCTCTGAATCCTATTGGCCAGGAGATACCACAAAATACCACAACTTAAAAAAACCTTGGATAAATATGACTCACCATCAGATTAATCCAAAATAAAGTAATATGAGTGATCATCAAAATATAATATGTAATTTTTGTCCAACCCTTGTACAAAATGCAAAAGAATTTGATATTAGGTTTTGTAAAAGTATATTAAATATTTCAAAAAATGTGACACCACACTACTCCCACTAAACTATTGAAACGGGTGAACATTATTTTTTTTTGCCATTATTTGTTTATTGCAAGCGTCTCTGGTCCTCTGTGCATTTCATTGGTGGAGCAGATTTATTCCTAAAAGACAGGTTTACAGTTGATGGATTTAAAGTCGGCAGAGCAGACCAATCTTACCGTTGGTGCCTCTGCGCATTGCCTCGCCCTGCAGCACCTGGATGTCTAAAATTTACCCCAGTGCAGATCCTGCACACCCCCTTTCACTCAAACTGGACACAGTTAGGGGGATATTTACATCATCCCTCTGTGAGGAATTGTGATTCTTTGCAGAACTTTGCATTCTAGTAAGAGTCTAAAACCCACAACAGCTCTGGTTGTGCAGCTATATGTAGGGTTGCCACTCATCCCGTAAAATATGGAATCGTCCCGTATTTGGCTGTTTAATGTTTTGCCCCTTATTGAACTGTTACGAGATGTGACTTGTTCTGTATTTCTATAAATACAGAACAAATTTATAGAAATCTGAGAAGAAAAAAAACACCTTTATTGCATTGTTGTTGCGTCTGTGTTTCTTCTTCCTCACACTGATAAGGAATCAGGAGGCTGTCAGGTCTGGCTCTGTGGAATGAGTCACATGACCTGGTAACCTGTCACCTGTTGTATTAGTGTTATTATCAACACTAAGTGTAACAATAATGACCAAAATAAAACACAGAAAATATTAAATTGTTGTGGCGGGAGGTAAAGGACCCCCAAGAAAGCAATGGGCCATATTCATGTGCATGGGACAGACACTGTTGTGGTTGCCTAGAGGCGGACAGAATGCAGCCCCAGTGAGCTGCTATCAACCCGTGTCTTTTTAAAACATGCTCGATCTACCCTATTCCATGTTCTTAGAAGCAAAATCTCTCATAATGATACAGATTTGAGAGGCTGAATAATGTTAGGAAAGATGAATACGGGGCTGCACAGTGGCGCAGTGGGTAGCGCTGTTGCCTTGCAGCAAGAAGGTCCTGGGTTCGATTCTCAGCCCGGTCTTTCTGCACGGAGTTTGCATGTTCTCCCTGTGTGTGCGTGGGTTCTCTCCGGGTTCTCCGGCTTCCTCCCACAGTCCAAAAACATGACTGTTAGGTTAATTGGTCTTTCCAAATTCTCCTTAGGTGTGTGTGTGCGTGGTTGTTTGTCCTGTTTGTCTCTGTGTTGCCCTGCGACAGACTGGCGACCTGTCCAGGGTGTACCCCGCCTCTCGACCGGAATGCAGCTGGAGATAGGCACCAGCAACTCCCGACCCCGTTAGGGAGAAGGGTGGTCAGAAAATGGATGGATGGATGGAGGATGAATACAGGCAATTTAAAAAGAAATTCCAGCAGTGTGCTGCTATATGTGAATCAGAAAAGAACACTGAAGACCCGTCAGAACTGTGTATGGAACCCGTCTGCAACCTGGATCTCTGGAGACAGATGTGGCTCTTTGGTAAAGGTAATTTTATTCATTAGCACATTTTCACCAACAAGGCAATACAAAGTGCTTTACCAGAATTAAAATGAAGTACAAAAAATATAAAATACCAAACCAAAGGAAAGAGCAAAAGAAGAAGCAAATGTTGATCATGTAAGCTAGGTGCTCCTGTTTGTGGTTGCTAAGGTTCCTCTGGTCAAATTCCATTTCGGGGTTGGAAGAACAGGAGTCTAAAAAACAGACTAACAATGTTGATCCAGAGTATACAAACTAGATACTCCTATTCGAGGTTGGTAGATAAATATTAGTAAGTATCCTCTGGTCTAACTCCTTTTCCGGGTTGGAAAAATAGGAGTCTAAAAAGTAGTTGCTAAATAGCTTTTCTGGATTCTAAGTTCTAATCGCTGTTCTGGGTTGCTAAATAAGCGTAAGTGAGTCTGTAAAATTCGGCTTGATTAAAGCGGAACTCACAAATACACTCAAGGGGGATCTTGTCACAGGAAATCAGGTAAAATGTGTTACATACTTTAATTTGATAAGAAAATATTCAACCACTCAATAATAAATTTATAGATTTTTAGCAACAATGATTTATTTAAAAAACCACAATATTAAGAATTAATCAGAGTTATCCTGATATATAGATCAGCAACTAAAAACCCTCAAAAATAATTATAGGTCAGATTTAAATCACTCAGTTTGAGTCAGCAACCAAACTTAAATAATTAATTGTCCAAATATTCCCATTCCTTTTTTATGAGAATTTTGTCTGTAAAGGAGTCCCATATACACTAAAATCAAAACATCTCTCCTTTTAATCCAAAGTTTCAATACAAAATAAAAAAATCCATACATTAACCCCATGCCACCCCCACCCCAAAAAAAATAAAAAGATGAGAAAAAAGAGTGGTACCACCAAAAACCCCCTAAAAGAAAAGTAAAGTCCAGATCTCACCATGGCGTCCTCCTCGCGTTGGTGGCGTCTTCTTCCACCGGGTGGTGTTCCCTGGGTGCAAACTCCGACAAAGTCCTAGTGCAACATCTGCGGCTCTGGGGCAACCTTTGATCGTAGTTTTATGTCTTTTCTTAGAATTTTTACTTGTTTTAAACTTCAATCAATCAAAAAACCCGCTGCATAGATCCAATGTTGTGCGTCTTCTTCGCTTAATTAGATGTGTTTAAGGTATGGATCACCTTTTAAAAACAAAAAACACCGCCATAAAATAATGTCTATCACTGCACCAGATGTCCCACCACATGAGAGTAGGGCGACACACGCCATGGTGGGCGTCCCTTATTTTGATTTCTGAAAATCAAAATAAGCTCTATGTGAACTGCAGGAATAACTCTTAGTTGTGCTTTCAGAGGTCCCCCCATGCGTGGTGGGAATGCTTTATCTTTGTGAATGTGAGGGACCAAACTCAAAAGAGGACAAAAAAGTGTTCAAAATTGAAGAATTTCCATTTAATTCTTAAAAAAATGATAAACAAAAATTAAAGATTCCATACAAAAGTAAAGAAAAAGAAAAATAACAAATTTGAAACTAATTTAACTGAGGTCAACTAAACTCTAACCAAACACAAACAAAACTGACCTACAAATAAAGAACAAAAGGCTGCTTAGATAGGGGTGGAGTTTCCTAAATCTACCACATGAGGGAGGCATTATATAACAAAAGAACAAACAAATACAAAATTAACCAAAGTATTCTATAAAACAAATAAAGCAAAACAAACTAACTTAGCACAAATAAGTGAATATTTCAGTGAAAAGATCAACTAATTCAAATCAACTTGAAACAAAATCTCTTAGTCTCTTAGAAAAGTGGTTTGTTCCAGTCCCTCCTCCAGCTGGTTCATCAGCAGCACCTCAAACAAAGAACAAGTGTAAATAAACCATTCAGACAGACATTAACTAAAGTGTGCACCCTTTAGAAAATATATGTCTAAATAAAATAACCAACATAACAGACTGGAAACTGTAACTAATATAAAGAAAAAATAAATACTAACACTGCGTGTTGGTGGTAGGAGCATCCACCACAGTGAACAAAGAATTATGTGTGGCGTTTAAATCTCAACATGCTTCCGGGCATATGCTGTAAACTTTATGTGTGTGTTCCCGGTTGGCTGGTGCATTAGTGATTAATGAACCATCGCTAACCACTCATCTTGCAGGTTCAACTCAGTGAGGAACTTTTCGCGCTAGTTCCTCGCGCTAGACCGTGATGCGGTCTCGTAGTGACCGCATCACGCTGGCTTCATATATTTCATTTTATTATTATTTGTATTATTTTTTTTTTTCTGGTTACACGATGCACCAAACCATATTAAATGATTTGTCCACTTAGTCAGAGTTAATGCGCGCGAACGCGCAGAGATCAGGAAAACTCGTCCCCTGAAGTTGAGCAACAAAAACAGTTTCTCTGGCTTTTATAAAACCTCAATAGACATGAAATGGAAGGTCTACTAAACCTCTTTAGCAGCATTAAATTAAATCTCCCGTTTGTTCCACATCTCTGTGCGCAGTGCAACAGATTTAACTCTCATGCAGGGTCAGTCCAAGGCTGTCTGAGGCCTGGAGCAGAATTTGACTTAGGGGCAACGCTTCCTGTTGAAATCATTGGCACCTCTAACAGCTTCTGTGTTACATGTAGTGAAATCTGGGAGAGGGGGAGTAGTTTAATTGGCCAACCTAAAAAGTAATCAATTATAATTGTAGTTTACTAATTTGTATTTGTGAACAAATCACAGCTCAAACTCAAAAATTAATCTCTGAGCATCAGATTGTAGCTGTGGTCACAACACAATCTAACTATGAATAATGAAACATTAAATCAAGTTTGGCATCATTGATAATCTCTATAAACAAATGTTACATGTGGTCTGTGTTAAAATATTAGCATTTATGGGGCCCCTGAAACCATGGCGGGGCCTTATGGAGCTGCTGACTTCATTTGGATTCAACAGAAGTGCAAATAATTGATATTCGTTTTAATTGTATTTTTTGATTTGTTGTTTTTACAGATGCAAACGTCTTTACTAGACTAGCTACACAATCACAGACGATACTTAAATAATATCAGGATGTTTAAAACTTTACTACTATTGATATAAAATTAATTACATGAATTAGATTTGCTTAAACCTGCTGAGTTACCAAAATGATTATTGTAGTTTACAAATTGCTGTATCCATCTGAGGTTAGCAGTTAGCAGGGTTCTGACTTAAAGCTGCAATCTTTTTCGTACCCTAATCCAAAATCTGTTTTGCAAAAGCTGGCATCTCTAAATCAGAAAGACATGATACCAGAATAATTACGTGAAGTATTCTGAAATCAGTACTTTTCACAGAAATAGATATTTCTGCTCATTCTTTCTTACTAAGAATTTCTCTTAGTGAGAAATTCCTTACTAAGGCTGAGGAATTTCTCAGTTTGTCCAAAAAATATCTATGGAAATATAATTTAGCACGTGATCAAACTTTGCAAACCACACTATGAAATACATTGTGAGGTTGGAGCATTTTAGCATTGAGTCTCCCAGCGACATAGAAAAACAACAAATATGGATCAGTATATCAGGTTATAGGGAACAGGTTATTCTCATAACCTGAGGGGAATAGCGATCAGGTTATGGTATGCTTGTTCATACGTCTTTGTAGATGGTCCAGACAAATCAGGACCCGCCAGTTAGAACCTTCTGTAACGCCTTTGTTTTTCCTAATACTTCCATTTATATTTGGTAAAGAAACCATTTTCTGTCCCTTAAGCCTCTGTGTATCATTGCACTAACTTGAGTATTTTTATGAAGTAGTGAGATAAATAATAAATTAAAATCACTAATCAAACAAAAATACCTCTAAGCAATCTTCTGATCGCTGGCAAGATTTATTGGTCATGAAACCAGATTTCTTTTGAATATGGTGAAAGTCAGAAAATTGAAAATTATTTGTACAAAACCATCGTCTGGATGGTACAAATTGATGCCTACCCTAGCTGGTCGGAGATGCCCCATGGTGGAATGCTCCACTCATACCAATAATTGCTGGGCATAAAACAAAAGTTGAAAGAACAAAATGAGCAACACCTTTCCAAAGCTTTATGTGTTATTGCAAAGAAGTGGAAATATATCCTCATTTATCCAGGACATTTGCATGAAAAGAATTTGTGATTCCTCTTTATTTTTAAAAATACCCAAAAGAGAATAAAGCTGCTAAAAACTGTAATCTGAAATCCTCCACAATTTTTAGGGCAGCATGTGGCCAGATAGTGGTTGTTTAACTCTGGGAAAGTGTTTAATAGACTGACTCCTCAAGTCATTAACTTTTGGACTTTGGTGGGTCATTAAGGATATGGACCCAAATGCTTAAAGGACCAAGAAGCTTCTTCTGGGGCCTCCAACATAAAGAGATGAATATTTGAGTTTGACATTCACCTCCCACAGCGGCAGATGGTAACAGCAAAGTCACCTCATGTGTATGGATATTCACATCGATATTCACCTGTGTGTGTTATAGTGTGGGTAAGTGGGATGGTGTGATCTTAATATTCTTTCTAATTGTATCCCTTAATTGTTTCTGTTGTGTTTTCCTCTTCAATCTCATTCTGCTTTCCATGAGTTTACCTTTTAGGGTTCAGTTTCAGAGTTTGTTAAATCATCATGTGTTGGTGGTAATGCCCTGTTCCATGTCAAATATGATTAGCTAAGAAAGACAAGTGTTTCTATTTCTTTGACGTCTTTTGTACATGTGACAAAGTTATAGAAATGTTCTGGAGAAATACCTGTCAGTGTGCAGTTCTTTAAAACATATTTAATGGCAAAACAAAATAATTAAATTTGAAGACCTAGTTATATAATGTATCTCAGAAGCTTTATATGATCATCTTGGTCAGATAGGATATAACTTGGCTACCTTTATTGTCGTAGATGATATAAAGGATATTTGAGTCTTTATCATAGTTGCATTTTTTGTTTCTGCAACAGTCACATGTCAGACTGAGTTACATTTTTTTCATATGGTAGGGCAGTCATTAAAGGGAGAGTGTTTCTATGACTGTGTTAGTTCTCCTGCCTGAATTAGACACAATCAGACTTTGGGATTTTGTAAGTTTACCACTGAAGATGGCACATTCCTGTGATTTTCCAGGTCTTATACAGTTTGGAAATTATCCCAGCCTTTTTTGGGCCTGAAAGAGACATTTTGATTGTGAGTCACCCATTCTCTCCCTCTGTCTTTTTTTTCTTCTAAGAAACAAGGCTAGCAAAAGACTCCTGAAGATCTCGCAGCTCACAGAGATTAGGAAAGATTCAATTGTCACTCAGATTTAAATTCTTTAGTAACACGCTGAGAGCTATAAATTTAACAAACTTTATTATGCAAAGAGTCTTGTCTTGTGGATTTTAGATTATAGCTATTGAGTGAAATTGGGCCCTTCTCCCCTCTGTGGTAGAGTTCTTTACTACTTATTACTTACGAAGACGGTTATGAACATTTGTGCTCTTCATAGACTAATCAGACATTCAGAAATCAGCCGGCTGCTGTTACATTGTTCCGCATCTTGTTAGCAGGGTGCATGTTGTAGCGGTTCTCTCAAGCAGTTTGGTAAGAAAGTGCTTACCAAACATACTGGATAAAATTTCAGAGTGTTTACGGCACACAAAGATAATATATTTATCCATATTTTACAAGCAAAAGAAACCAGTAAAGGCAAAATTTAATTCAGAGGTGTTTTGATGAGGCCAACATTTAAATGCAAGAGCTCGATCTTCTTGTACATCATATTTTATCAAGTCCAAGGGCTTGAGCTCCTGGATCAAGCCCATATTGCATCACATTAGCATCATGTTCAGTTCTGTTCTGTTTTTCTACTTCAAACTATTTTCAACAACCTTCCCAAATCCTCAGAACCTTTTCAAAAAGAGCTCAGAATAAGACAATTATATTTTCCATATGATGAAACCTTTTTTCTACTGATGCTTGATATATTGACACTAACATCGGTATTGGTCGATAATAGTCGTTTTTTTTAACATATCAGTGCTGGTCTTGTAAATGAAACCGGGTTGATATTAACCACCGGTACTGACTTTCTTCTGGTTGCCATTTGTTTCTGGACTTTTTTTTGCCCATGAGGTGCAATGGTGTAGAAATGTATACAACACTGGAAAAATACTGTATATGTCATCATCCATAACAGCAATATAAATATTGTATATTGATCCATCCATCCATCCATCCATCCATCCATCCATCCATCCATCCATC
>VMRN01000095.1:1474682-1568775 GCA_010277015.1 Poeciliopsis turrubarensis | reverse complement strand
CATCCATCCATCCATCCATCCATCCATCCATCCATCCATCCATCCATTTTCTTTCTTCGGCTTATCCGGGGTCGGGTCGCGGGGGTAGCAGCTTCAGAAGGGAGGCCCAGACTTCCCTCTCCCCAGCCACTTCTTCCAGCTCTTCTGCGGGAACCCCAAGGTGTTCCCAGGCCAGCCGAGAGACACAGTCCCTCCAACATGTCCTGGGTGACTTAGCTCTCTCTTCACCACGGATATTGATATCAAGCCAAATTGTCTCTATGTTTTCAACTTTGGCTAGTTTCACATGGCACTTCCTGAGACACCTCTTTTGTTTTCTCATTCCTTTTTCTTTTCTGGACTTCCTGAGTTTCCTTTGTCTCTTTTCTCCATTCCTTCTGTTAAATTTTTTGTTAAAATTGTGGGTTTTCTTCCCTCCTCCAGCTGTCTCTGTCCTTATGTAAACAGGCCATGTTCCTATTAGCTTTGCTTGACCTTATTTGAGGTGTGTGAAGTGTGTGTTGGTGTGAGTTACTGGGGAGGAAAAACTGGGGGTGCTCGCTGACAATGATGTGCCTGTGTGAAAGCCATTGGTCCATGACTTTACTGTAGGTGAACAGGACCCAGTAACATAAATCATACACTCTCACATACGCATGCACACGCGCACACACACATGCAAACATACACATTCAGTCCTTACCTGCCCTTGTTATTCCCAGCTGAAGGGCTTTTCTTGATTTTTAATAAAGGATATCTACAGGGAAGGTCAAGGTTATTCAACTGTTTTTCATTCATCTCTGTTTTTCCTCCCTCTTGGTGTACACATGCACAGATCTCTCGATCTTCGCTGCTGGGCCTAGTGTGAAGACCCCTTCACTTTTTATGTCTGTGTGTGTTTGTGTGTATGCTTATAAGTGTGAACGATGCAGCCGTCATCTCTGGCTTGTCTGGTTATCCGTCACTGAGCAGTATCCAGCTGCTATCTTCTATTTGTTTTATCCACTAAGAGAGTTTTATGGAGCTTTCCAAGAGGTGTAACCGATAATATTATGGGCTGTTTCTATCAGAGGACTGTTTAAACTGAAACATAAAGGCTGTGAAAAACAGAAGCTATATATGGAGCCATGGTAATGTAATGTCGCTTGGTCCTGTTGGTACCAAATATTGTATAGAAATACATAAAACAGCTACTGTGGCAGAGCAGTTTGATGACAAAAAGCTTTATTTTCTGGATCTGTTTAATCGTTTATATGGGGATGTCTTGTTCAGATTTCCAATACTCAAATTTTTAAAGAACAATGAAATACCAGCTGTAACAACATATGCAATCTCACATTCTGGTCATTGGTAGCTTCATAAATCAGGGATAATACCTCCATAAAATCCTCCATTTCCTGTCATCTAAGATAATCTGAATCTTAGATGACAGGAAATGGAGGATTTTATGGAGGTAAAAATATCTTTAAAATCAGACAGAAAAAAAGTGTGATAAATAGCATCTTGAATGTATTCTCATAGATTCATAAACATAAGTTGCAACATATTTAAGCAGAATATTTTAGATTTAAAATCAGATATTGTAAATTTTTTTACAAATTTTTAAATTTAAATTTGTAAACATGAAAACCATACAAAATACTCCTAAACTTTCACAACTATGCACTTCTTTGATGAGGAAAATCTCACGAGGGATGAATACTTTTGCAAGTCACAGTAGTGTACACACAGCTAGAAGTTAGCATTTATGGTTCATGAAGCAAAGGCATGAAGTGTAATAGGCAGGAAATACAGTGATCTCCTGCCTATTCTCAGTTCAGTATTCATAAATTCACCTATTTTCTAACTACTTGTAGAAAATCCAGCTGCTCATGAATTTTCTAAATTTTATTGTAGAGCATAACTGAAATATTTGAAAGAAAATGTAGATTGAGAAGCTAAGATACAGAGGAAAATTTCTACTTGCATGCTATTGGCTGGGGTTTTCAAAGCAACCAATCCAGGAGCGTCATTCATTTTACCTGCCACTGTTTGGATCCTGTACACCCATAAGTACAAATAGGAAAGACTGTACATGTTAGTTTCTTCAATAGTGCTAAGATGGCTTCCACTGAGCATATTAATATATATTAGGATATGTTTTTACTATTAAAGTGAGCAGTTTTAAGTGTGTTTTGAGATCTAAAGTCTTTGCATATTTCACCTATTAGAAGGTTGTAATACCTAACCCCTGTGAAAACTAGGGGTCACTGCAAGGTTCAGTAGAAAACCTTGCAGTTTTCTAATTATGAAGCTTAAGGAACAAAACAAATAGTTTTCATTAACCATCAATGTTCTAATGATTGCTTTCTTTTTTTTTCAAACTAACTCACAGTCAGGTCAGACCTGTAGAATAATAATTGAAAAAAAAAGCAGTTAAACAGAACCTCCCTGACAATATGAGTAGGTTAAAAGATCAGAAAAACCAAAAGGGTTAGAAAGGGTTACCAAACCATACATAGGCATTAGGAATGTGGTAAACCTAAACCTGCAGTGCTAATCAGATTAATTAAAATACTTTTGTCAAAATTCCTCTTCAGGGATGCAAAATAACATCCCTGAATTTGATGGCAGTTCTTTATGCGGCACAAGTAGTTGCTAGCTTTGATAATTCCGTCATCATTTTTCTCCCTTAATTAATGAATCATTGCATTTGAAAACGGCATTTTGAGTTTACTCTGGTTACCTTAATTAATATTAATGAGCTCACAAAATCAAGTTCCTTCTAAATCATCAATATCTAGTAGATTCTGGGAAAGCCGGGAATTCCTTCTTTACCTGTAATCTCTGCTACCTGACCATGAATGAATGAATGGATGGACGGACAGGTGCCATATTCATAATTCACTATTCAGCTGTTAGTCAATAACGGATCTAAACATGAATGTTGAGAATCAATAAAGAGTCATTAAGCTTTTAAAGACCAGAAGATCTTCCTCTTTGCTTACAGTCAGTCAGACAAGCTCTGATTGTTCTCATTTAAATCTTTGCCTGGAAATTGCATGACATGAAGAAACATACCGAAATCTCTCACTTTTTGAATGCATTCTGAATTAAACTATGAAGAGTAAACATAGATCATGAGGCTTGTGAATTTGCCAAGTGCCAATAAATCGCTTGTTAACACTGTAAGAACATCTTCATTCTGTGGTCTCTATGCAGTGCAGCAACTAAAGTACAGTTTTTTTTTTCTTAAAGGGCAGAGCAGGAGCCTGTGAATAATAATAAAAAACTGAGGAAATCAATGAGTTGATTTCAAAGTGGTATGAACAAAAGCGAGCAGACCATTAGAGAATCAATACATCAAACTCTCTGAGGGAGAGAAGAATAGCTCCATCACAGATACAGGAGTTACAGAACAGAGAACACAAGACTCCAATCAGGAGAAAGCTGCGTGGAAGTGTTGTCAGAGAATGAAGCGAATCTTAAAACCTCCCGTTGGGGTGAATCAAGGACAAACACTAAGGCATAAAAGCACTCACAGTGGGTGATCAGAAAAGCTTGAGATGAAAGTCACAAAGTCCCAGTTAGACATTGAACAGAGAAAATTACAAATTACAGTCCTTTAACGGTACAGACAAAAACAGCTAACTGAACATGACCTGCTGTTTTATACAGTAGATAAAAACTCTTTAAATTCAATGGTTCTACATAAGACCATAATGAATGTTAATCAGTAAACCAGAATATTGTTTTTCTAAATGGGAAGGAAAGAAGCATATCAACATCTTAGAAAGCATGAATATGTATTGCAACATTTTGTCTGTTTTGGACTGACCAGAACACCTTCCTCCTCATGGTTGCTGGGTCTCCTACCTGGATTAATCAGTGCTACGCCCCTTCATGCCATTGATTAAAGGTTTGACAGAAAAACCAGAGGTGACCCTAAAAACATTGGAAAAACTTAAGATATTCTTCAATAGCCTGTGAGTTTTTCCAACATACTACTTTTGTCTGACTCTTCATGCTTCAATTCAGTTTTATTCCTGACACACAGGCTCTGAGTCAGTGGTATGTCTGCAGACCACTGAACTAACAAGATCGAGTATTCGTGGGAGAGAATGTATTGGAAATTCTGACAAAATGAAGCCAAGACAGTCAAACTCTAAGGTGCTCAAATAAGATAGTCTTTTTACTCTTTTTTTGATTCTGCACCTCTGACCTGTTTACCATGGGAAGTACACAACGTTTTTGCTAATAAAAGATTTTAGCTTGTATCTTCTATCTTGGTTGGACAATTAAAGACAAAGTTGCAAGAATCGTCAGCGGTCTGCAATGCTGCAATTGCTGTGTGCAACATCATATCTCATACCAGCAGTGGGGGCTCCAGAATTATTATTTTTTTCTGGTGCTAAGGGGGAGCTAAGCATTTTACTGAGGGTGCTATGACAGACCTTTTTCCGCTATTGTTATCAACACACACGCATTAATATTGTTATTTTGTAAACTGTCAGAAAAGGCTTCTGCATGTTGGTGTGACCACCAAAGCCTCGTTCACATGGCACAATTTTAAATCTTTTGCCCCAATTTTCCCCTTACGACAATGTTAGAACGTTCCGAGTTCTAAGATTGTTGCTGTAATAATTGTAACTGATCATCCTAGAGTGTGGTGTGTTACATAAAACATCGGGACCACTCTGATCTAAAATTGGTCATATTCAACAGGTTGGGTTATTAGCTCAGTGTGTGGGATTTTTCCTGACTGGGAGCAAGAAAGCAGCCTGTGGAATGTGTCAGGTAGCCAATCAGAAATCGCGGTGACGTAAGCACAGGGATGAATCCCAAACTGCTCATATGGCTCAACCGAGAGTCCGGTGGAAACAGCATGAATCTTTATTCAGCATTTTATACAAGAAATATCAACAGAAATGATAAGGAGAGGAGTTGGAGGGAAATTGCTACATCAGTTGATAAACCTGGGGACTTTTCAGCTACCTGTTGTGGTGTCACTATTAAAATAGTGGAAATTAAGCAGTATTAGATGTAGCTCAGTTTCAGTACTCTCTTTACGCTATTGCATTCTTCTCTTCTTCTCCACATACATCATATTTTATCACATATATTCAGAGCTCCCCCTTCTGTCATTTTCATGCAATAGCAGAACGTAACACTATCCATCATTAATGATGGATAGACTCCCAAGCTCTACTCATCTCGTCTCGACCACTCCCCTAACACTCTCTGACTTTGGTCGCTATGGTAACATTTATACATCCCTTCAAAATAAGATGAAGATGTGCCACAAAAACTAAGATTTTACTTTCACGAAAAGCAAAATGTTACACAAGAAAGACAAATCAATGGGAGCCTTGAATTTTTTCTCTGCAAAGATGGTCCCATCTTCTAAGCTAGCTTAGAAACTTACCCATACTTCCTCCTTCCTGACGTGTTGATTACATTACAGACTTTGCCTGAATTCACACCACATGATTAATGTCACTATGATTAATGTCATAAACAGCATTTCCTTTTAAACCAGAGGAGCCTTAAAAACGTAAAGAAGATAAGACATTAATAATTTTTTCCCCATACATGTTAGGCTACTTGATGGTGTGGTATTGTTTCCATGCAATTATGCTATCTTCTCCATATGATATTTTTCTAATCAGACTTACTTATAAAGTATATTAACGTTAATCTTTTTACGTACTATAAAGTGTTACATCGAGATCTGCCAGCCATCATGATTGACAACTGCTGTCCTACGCCGCATCTTTCCTCGTTAAAATAAAATGACAAGTTTGGGTTTGACCCTCGTATGTTTGTGCTGCCGACCACGCCTCTTAATTAATTCTGTAACACAGGATGCTTAAGGGGAAATGTGGGAAATATGAGGCAACCATTAACATGGCACAAATTGAAATAAATTTGAATGATTTTACTTAATGGAAATGTGCCAATTTGAAAGTCAACTTTTTCGATAGAATGTGGTGATTTTTTTGGCCATATTGATATACATTTATTCCTCAAAGCTGCAATTGAAACTCTTTTGTAACGTTACATGAGTCACATGATCAATAGCTGGCATGAAAATGATAAAGTAGCAAGAAGATGATAGTTTCAGTTTTTTTCAGATAAAGTGCAGCTGCATCCATCAGAGCTCGCACAGCATCACAAGTCATAAAAAGTTGTGTGCCGCTGCAACATGTTGAATCCATAATGCTTCTGGAAAATCACTGATCCGGGCTTTGATTGGTCCAGGGCCTGGCTCTTGGCCTTGGACCATCATCCTGGTTTTGGATCCTTCCTGCGACTAGAAGTCGGATCTTACTGAAGTTATTTCAGACAAACGGCAAAAAGCGGATGTGGTACTTTTTTCAGTTAAGATATATATTCCTATTAATTTGGTTGAGTAAAACAATGTTAATTTTGTAAATTAAAATGAATTATATACCTGACTTAATTTAGGGATTAAGTCAGGGGTCTCTGACTTAATCCCTGATTTCTCTGTTATTGTTATTATTAGCAGTAATAAAACAGTTAATTACTTGGCATACGGCTAAATAATTTGGTTGGAACTAAATACTTTAATTTGCTAACTGAATACAGTAGTTTGCAAATAAATATTTAGCTTGAAGCAAACTATGCAATTTGCGAAATATTTAGTTTGAAATAAAATATATATCTCACTACATAAATATTTAATTAACTGTGTTTAATCAAAGACAGCATATTAAAATAAATTAAATAAATATTTTTTCAAAATATGTCAGTCTTTGGACATTTCAAAAACTGAATGTCTCACAGCGTTTCTCATGTTCTTTCACATGACTGTATATATAAATCCCATCTGGTCTGGAAATGTTGAGACATTACTCCTTAATGATCAGAAGGGAGTCACTGAGGTTATTTTACAGTATTAAATGATCAAGTTGAATTGTATGAATTTAAGTTTGAATTATTTTTAAGTGTCTGGCTCTGTGAAGCAATTTTATAGCTTCTATTTAAAAAAAAGTCATTTTCCTCAAAACAAAGACCAGCTCAACAGGGAACAAAGTTGAAAACAAGCGTGTGGAGTGATGATCAGTGGCTCAGGAACCCTAACCCTGAAAACAGTTGAGTTAAACAAAACCATGTGTCTCTTCTGTTGCCCACACGATGTAATTCTTAGCTGAGTTAGAGTCAGGACTATGTGTTCTTCATGTAGGTGACTTATCAAGCTGTTGTGGAGTCTGGGAATCAGAGAGTTTTTGTTTTTGAACAGCTGAGCAGATCCAGCAGGGATATTTCAGCGCGTCAGATCAACCCGGACCTCCGTTTTCCTCTCTGCTTTTCCTGTGGCTTCATTATGTAATTCAGTCAGGCAGGGATTTACAGTACACAAGCAGCCACAAGTAAAATATGATTTTTCTTCTCAGAGCAATCAAAAGCCATTAAATCTTAAACTTAGTGATGCATTACCTGAGCAGAAGCTGTACAGGGTGATGCTCCAGAAGGCACAAGCACAAGTTCAGGGTTTTCTGTAAAAAAAAAAAAAAAAGAAAAAAAAAAAGGTTTTGTGAAATACGGTGAACTACATGAAAATTAGCCTAAAGTTGTCTCTTATGAGGTGCTGCTTTTAAAGTTGTACAGTGAAAAATGAACAGCAATTTAGCTTCCATGCCTTTCAGAAAAGACATGGAAGACATGGAAAAGACATTTTTCAAACTCATATTTTCACTGTTATTCGTTTATAAATGTTAGTTTTGAACTTAACATTTAATTAGTAAACTAAATATCTTGACAAACAAAATATTTAGCTTTAAAGAAAATATTTACTTAGCAAGCTAATTATTTATTTTGAAGCTATAGAGTCAGTGTTCATTCATTTATTAGTCAGTTTCAAACTAAATATTTAGCTTGCCAACTTACCGTGTTATTGTTTGCACTGGTAGCAGTCCTCATCACCTAGAATTTTGTTAAAGTAAAAGCTTTTTTTTTTCTTTGTTCAAAATATATAGTATCACTCACAAGAGGCAGTGCCTGCACTGCCTGTACTAAACGTGCTTGCAAAGATATATTTTATTTTATTTTAGTTATGTTTGCTAATTAAATAACTAGAGCAGAGTGTCAGAGTTCAGAGTTTTACGACAGCATATTAAATAAACAGTGAGTAATAACAGAAGTGTGGCAAGTTTAAAGGTGAGGCAGTGAACCCAAAAGAGGAGTTCCTGAACTCCCCAAAGAGATAGAATTATCCATCTCTCTGCCCTTCTTGCTCTTTTTTCCGTCCATTTATCTGTCCATCCTTGGAGCACTGGTCTCCTGTACAGCATCAATTATTCAACAGAAGCAATGAATATTTCAGATAGTGTTGGACTCTTTTCCTCATGCTTTCGTTCCTGTCTCTGTTTTTATCTCCTTGGTCAGTCAAACCCCACACACACCCATACCCTTCTTCATCATCCTTTACCTCTAACAGCCTTTTGGATACTCGGTAAATATTACCGAGTAATAAGAGAAACCCTTTTTAGAAGGGTTTCTCTAAAAATTTGGGACTTTTGTCTTTTTACTTGGACTTTGTGTCCCTATTCATCATTTATCAACTGAGGTGGCTGTGATTGGCTGTCCTGCCTGTGGGAGTGTCCCTTTATTTTGCTAGCATTAACAGCATCAACAAACTGTCGCTTGAGTAACAGTTTGTTGAGGCTCCATCTATCAATTTCATATTAACTATGAATGGGAATTTTACTTTTACATGTTTTTATACATGGCTGGAATATGTTCACCTTTTCTCTCCCTTAGGCAGAATTTTACTAAACTGCATAGAGCAACAGTTAACATTTGGCATTATATTTCCATCTCACAACTTTCAATTTGGAATCCTTCTTTTGGTAACAGAAAAAAGTACATAGACATGTCTAACTTTGGTCTTATTATTAGAAATATTTGTTTACTTTCTCTATATTTTGGTGTGTAACATATTCATGGCTAGAAAGATACAACAATTCATAGCTTAATGTGAATATTTTTAACCATAACCTTTTTCAACTTGTTGAAATGTGAGTTGAAATGTGAGAGGAAAAACTGCAGGAGGACTGAGACGCCTGCGGGTGCTTCAGACTTGGTAGAGACTTTGAATTTTTTAAAATTGCTTTTAATTTTAAGAATTTGGCATATGCCAGTTTTCCTCTCTTCCATATTCTCAAAGCACTCCCAGGAACATGGCCACCAGGTTCACCTATAAATTGTTCCAAAAATAAACATATTGATGTTTTTGGAGTGGGCTATTTAAAGTCTGAAAATTAATTTAAATTAAACTGTTGTAAAAATTTAACAAACAAATCATTCTTTAATAGGTCTATATCATTATGTAATATTTAACAGTTCTGAAAACAAGTGAGTTAAAATTCCTTTAGGCTACTTACTGTTCATCACAAATGCTTTAAGTTAGTCCTGTTATCAGGCATATCGGATAATAATAATTATCCCATAGAGCCATGTTAATGTGGATAGTTTAATTTTTTTCAGGAGAAAACCAGTCTTGTATTTTTGGTTTAAATCTGAAACGTTGAAATTCAACTAAAGTTTTCATGCAGAACATTTCGGCAACAAGGGAGTTCATAGTGCTTTGCATCATAAAAAAACATCATCCAGTCACCAATTGTGAAACAAGTAATAAACATTGGACATATTAAATGTGACAGAGGAGCAAAAAATAAATCTGCACAGGCTAAATACTTTCAGTGTCTGAAATGTTTTTAGTGAAGTGAAATTCAGAAAAAGGCACATCATTCCTCAGTTGTTTTTTTTTCTTGTCTTTTTCTGTGAAAAATAAAATCTTATTCTTATCATTAATATCTTCATCATTTAAATCAGCTGGAGCAGGATCTTGATATGAATATTCATCTCTTAGTCTAATCTGAAGTTATAGCCAAAGGTTGTAACTGAGATCAGCAGCCACTAAGGAAAAATAGTGGCTGCTGATAGTGGCATAAGATAGTGGCTGCTGATAGTGGTATAAGAATCTCCAGCCATTCTCCTGCCATTCTTATGAGCTTTCTTTAAACTTACAGTCATGCATTTATGTGTTCTTTGAGATTTATTGGTGGGGCTTTCACTTTGTCCTGCTGTGCCACAATCTGTGTTCTCTCCTTATTCTCTCTTCTTCCTCTGATAGATTTTTTGCTGATGTGTGCAGATTGTGATAAAACTGTGTTTCTCAGTCAGTTTCACTTTTACTGGATAAAAAAAGAAGAAAAAGTCACACATTTTATGATTAGGGAGCAATGGAAGAGCAGGATTCCTGTTTTACAGTTTTAATAGCTTCTTTTAGTACATTGATACCATTTTGCAAGGCAAACTAAAATATATTTTAATATTTCAAAAGATTTTATGACCAGAAACAAAGATGTTTCTGGTCATAAAATGTATGGTCATAAAATCACCATACATAGCATGGTGAAAATTTACTTTTTTACTTTTTTAAGCTTTACATCATTATAATGTTAATCCTCTCATCAAAAACATACCTGGAGTGTTTCATTAAAGGTGCAGTTTTATGTATTTTCCTGGCATAAAGTGTTACAACTCAGCAGTCATGTTGCATTCAGTTGTTGTAAAAATGCTGCATGTATCAAATATGACGTTGCAATTTTACTCCTAGAATGGGCCTCTGCCTCTTTAAGAAACTCCTGCTCTTTCTAAAACTCTGCGTTCAGAAAGTCATCCCAACATGGCTTCTCTATTAACCCTTTAACCATGTTTTTTTTTTACCAGCATTGCTCTGAGTCATTTAGGGGTGCCTGCTCACACAAAGCCCCACCCATTTTCCCAAATTTCAGTCCTCAGCCAAAATCCTGTACTCACTATTAGCAAACAGCTGGTGAAAATGGGAGTCTGATGAGTTCCTGACAAATTCATCAATGGCATCAATGGAGAAGTGTTGTTGTCGTGACATGACATGTTGGAAAATGTGGGAGATTCTTAAAGAGACAGAGGTCAATTTCAAGGTTTCAGACATACAGCTATGATGTCATGTCAAATTTCTTAGTTGTTTTTGATGTAGATGGTATTTTAATAACAACTGAAGGTAACATAGTTATTCGTGAGTCGTGTAAAACGGAATTACATGCCTGAAAAACAACTTCTTTTTCAAGTGGCCTTTATTATGCCATCTGAACCCTGGACAACTGCATGGAGGACTATTGTCTCTTCACCCCTTACAGGGCGGTTCACCCCTTAACAGGGTGAACCATGTTTTGTTTTCATAACTGTTTTTTTGTTTGTTTGTTTCTTCTTAGAGTTAAAATTACATCTAAATTCTGTTCTTGACTATGACAACATAGGAAAAATAGGATGTCTGTTGGGGAAATTTTATTGAACTTCTTATTGCAGTTTTCATAAGAACCTTGTCACTCTTTTCACTACATGCAATGTTTTCCATGCTTGATGTAGTTCTGGATGGTTGTTTTCCATATCTGTCTTGTAGCAAACCTTCAGTTTAATCGAGATACTATTTACTTTTCGTCAACAGCACCTTATCATTACTGTGTTTTTGTGTCTAGAGATGTTTCTGAGTTTCTGTAGTGCTACTGCAGGCCCAGAAAATAAGCACTCATGCTTGGACAGTGAGTCCAAGTGTGAGTGTGTCCAAGTAGGGACATACAGTCATGTCTTCACTATGTGTCACTACGTGACTGTACGTTTTCACTGTTTTTTTTTTTTTTGTTTTTCATCTGTTCATGCATCTGAGTGTGGTCTTTCTATCTGTTTCCTCTGAAATCAAATTGATTGAGTGACTTCTGCATAGTGCTTCTCGATGTTGCCCCACAGAAATAAGTTATCCCATCACTTGCCATTTTCGGTGTGACATTAGTTAAATGTCTTTCTTTACTTTATCAAAAGTCAATATGCTTACGTTTTTTTAATCAAGGCTATGTCTGACCCGTGTTTTTCATGATGAATATGAAAAATATAATCAAAAATGTCTCTGACATTGAGGTAAAAATGCAAGGTAGATGGAATGTCTTCATTTCATATGATTATATAACAGATGAGAATTAGTTTTTATTTTTAGTCAATATATACAAGAGTCAGATAAGAAATTTTAGACTTGCCATCTACCTTATTAGGTACACCTTGGCTATAAAGGGTTGAACTTTCTTTAGTATCCAGAACATTTCTAAATTTTTTGAAATGGTGTATTAGTGCTGGATGCAGCCAATGAAAGGAAAGCATATGGTTAGCAACACACTCTCATCATAGTGGAGGATGTTTGTTTACAGCCCAGGAAATTTCCACTAAGCTTTGTAACGTCAAACTGGCATATCATCACGGCCGAATGTCAGCCATCCACGCCTCCAGCTAACAATCATTTCTCAAGAGCTGAGGATCCAGACTGTCTGCATGAAGTGAAGTGTAGAACAGGGAGTCAGTTTTCACCAGGCTGCACCACCACCAGCTGCCTGCAACATTCATGCAAGTCAAAATTGAATCCATGCCTTTATGTTGTTTATGCTAGTTTTTTCTGTTATCTGAATGTTGCAGCTAAAGGTTCGACTTGTCTGACTTTTTTAGTACGTTATCTTCCAGTTTTAATGAGCCTGTGTAAACTGTAACCTGTGTTTCTTATCTGACAGTTCTCTTGCTGCATCACTGTCTATACAGCTGTTGATTACCGGATGTTTCCTGTTTTTCAGACCATGCTCCATAAAACTCAGGCCCCGTTCACTCTGAGATGAGATTAATTGCATCCGCTAAAGAACATTTTTGTTAAGGCTGCGTGTCTACACAAATGTGGCGTTTTGGGAAACCTGAAATAATTTTTAAAAATAGGTCCCAGATAGGTCACACCGAGTCTACCGTACTATTCGGTGTGAAAACACCCCCAATTTCTCATTTAATGGAAACACAGCAATAGCAGATTGTATTTTTTTGACATTAGCAGAATGTCACTAATATCACTAAGATTTGCACACATTTGCAATGAAAATGTCAGAAACGCCAGAAATTACATGTGGTTCCTTTTATATAAAGAAAAATATTGACTTTTGTCTGATTTTTATCTCTTTGACCTTTTGTGTTGCATTTCTTGATGAGCAAAGTGAAAAGCTCCTGCACTTTGCTGATTTGTTTCTAATTCAGACAGTGCATGAGGAAGTAATATGTCGGGTCAGTATGAGGTGAACCTGCTAGTCAGAACACATTGCTTGTTGCTATTTTTGACCTTCCTGCCGTCCTCTGCAAGATTTGATCCAGTCGTGGCAAAATCAAGCATTGACTCAAGGTTAGCTAAACCAGAGAAAATCCATGACCATCTTGGTTTGATTTGGATCCCATCTGTCTGTGTTGTTATCAAACCACCAATCTCTGTTGTTCTCTTTCTCCTCTGCAGATTAACGGACCTGTCGGGTTCTCTGTCAGATGGTCCAGTTAACTATAAGTACAAGACCAAATGCACTTGGCTAATAGAAGGATAGTAAGTACTAATCTTTTATTATTATTTTTATTTCTGCTATCAAGATTAAACCAACTGTTTCTACTTGGTGTAAAACCATAGTTTATATCTGACTTGAGTATTCCAGATAAGGGAGCTTTATTACAATTAAACAGTGTTTATGAGTGAAGCTGTTGAGCTGCTTCACTCATAGAACCAGCAAATGTTTGGGCTCTCCCTTACTTAGATATAGGGTAAGAAGCTTGGTCATTCGGGAGGGACTCAGAGTGGAGCGGCTTCTCCTTCAGTTGAGGTGGCTCAGGCATCTGGTTAGAATGATTTCTGGATGCCTCCCTGGGGAGGTGTTCCAGGCACATCTCACTTGTTTGAGGCCCAGGGGAAGAAATAGGACATTCTGCAGGGACTATGTTTCTTGGCTGGTCTGGGATCACCTTGGGATTCCCCTGGCAGAGCTGGAACAAGAGGATGGGTAGAGGGAAGTCTGGGCCTCCCTTCTTAGGCTGTTATTCCCGCGACCCGACCCCAGATAAGAGGAAGAAGATGGATGGATGGCTGGATGGATGGGTCTCAAAATGGCAATATTATAATTATTGCAATAACTTGAGGGGCAATATATTGCCCTGTAAAACTGTGGTGACAGGCCTAACTCCAGCCCTGTGTTTCCACTTGTACCAGGGTTCAATGAAAAATATGAACCATGCCTTTGAAAATATACCAGTTGCATGATAAAAAAAACAATGTCATACTTCACTAGGAATTCAAAATGTCGAAAAACCTGTCTGAGCTCGAGTCCCTGAGGAGACAGTTTACAACCTATGGATGTTACAAAAGCTATGGACTCCTTAAGAGAGAAGAATATGAAGCATCCGTGAAATATATATTTATCGCCTTCTAGGTGTTGTTTCTAAATATTTTTTTGCGCTCTGTTCTAGCCCTAATGCAGCGCTCCGGCTGCGCTTCAATCACTTTGCCACAGAGTGCAGCTGGGACCACATGTATGTCTACGACGGCGACTCCATTTATGCCCCCTTGATTGCTGTGTTCAGGTAAGCACCTGCTGCTGTGAATAGGCATAGCGTGTGAGGGAGGAGATAGGGAAACAACTGGGGAAACATTTGCCACCTCCTTATTAAGCCTGTAAACGTGAACTCCTGCAGGCAACATATAGCCAAACAATGGGGCTCATAATTGCAGCCATTCCACAATGCGGCAGTGATTGAGAGAATATACAGCAGTTATTCACACTATCCCTGAAAGCTACACAAATGTTTTATGAAACTTTACTGCCAGTTTTTTGTTTTTCTGACCAGAAAACATGAGGGCAGCCCTCTTTTATGTCCCACATTCCTTATCTACAGCAATGCCACAATAATTTACCCACCGCCTGCTGTTTAAAGGCGGTGTTACCTGTTCAAAGTTATCCCTCCTAAACTTTGACAATTGGATTTAAAAATAAGAACAGGTAATTGTATAAACATTGACATTACCACCTACAGTACAGTGAAAAAGTATTTGCCCTTTCCAGATTGCTTCTGTCCAATCGCTAATTTAGTTCATTAGGAGAAAAAAGCTAACTTTTCCAAACCAAGATTTATTGAATTACTGCTGGTAATATAATTAAAAATGTAAATGTAAATGTAAGTTTTTTTTCCCAAGATTATTTTGGTTTCACAATATATAATGATATTTTTTTTTATTATTTCCTATTATTGCTATTATTTATTATTATTACAGACCAAGTCTAGTAAGGGTCTGGTACTGCAGTGCACTGTATACATTAAAAGTGACAGGCCAAACAAATAAAGTGCTGTCAGTCCTCAGAGGAATAACATCATCAAACAAAATGACAAATAGGTTGTGCCTCTGCAACACAGCGTGGTTTAATTTTGAACTAATCACTGTCATCGTTTCAACAGGGACCACAATTAGTTTAGTTGATTTTCCTTTTATCCTGAACCTCTGGGAGTGATATGCTTTAGTTTACAAAATGAAACAACACTTAAAAACACCTTTTTATTATTCATTATTGATATTGAGCTGTCTGAATTTCTTTGTTGGGTTTCACTCAGTGGTTTATTGGTGCCAGAGGCAAAAGGGAAGGAGTCGGTACCCGAGGTGGTGACGACGTCCGGGTATGCCTTGCTTCACTTCTTCAGCGACGCCGCGTACAACCTGACTGGTTTCAACATCGCCTACTCGTATGTCTACATGTTGTTTTTACTGCCGTGTGTCTCCTTTGTTGATCAGCTGTAAATGTGAAGGTGACCATTCAATTGTGAGTATTTGCTTTAGCTTGGCTGTCGAAAGGAGGTTTTAGCATTGTGTGAACCTGCCCTGGCAAAGGATTTAAACCAGTCTAGAAGATGGAATTAGCTGATCCTGTACATCCAGTCCTTTTAAGGAGAAAGTCATTAAAAAAACTTTTCAGCCAAGTACAACAGACAGCATGATCCTGAAAGAAGTCAACAAAAATCCTAATTTTTTAAGGACCAAATCTGCTCACAACTTGCTAAAATCTGTCAGACTCCCTCTAAAAATGCATGTAATAGTCATATAACATATTTTAATTGTTTAAACACCAAATATACCTCAATTTGCATTATTACACACAGTGAAAACTTTCTTAACACTACTACAGAACATAATGTTCTATATGGATGCAGAAAATGGAACCGTTTCAAGATGAACATAAATTAAGTTGAAGGGTGGTACATTTCCTTTTTCTAGTTTCTAACAGCTGTTATATAGTGAGAAATGTTTTTATATTTACAAAGGATATTATTAATTTTGAACAATGTAAAGTGCAAGGAAGATTTCACTGCTGTCACCTCCTCTCTGGGAACAATTAAGAAAGGTTTATATGGGAAGACGTCTTTGAAGATTTAATTGGATTTGACTATCCATGCCATGGTATTTTGCCTTTGAGTTTTTCAGACATTCAACATTAGCTTTGGCTTGAATTAAAGGGACGGTATTGGATTTTACAGGCATATGACACAGTTTTATAGCACAATCAAGTACCTATGTTAACATCAGTTGTTATAAAAATGCTATATACTGTATATCAAATATGACTTAAAAGACATTTGACTGCAACATCTAACACCTTGACATTGGACCTCTGTCTCTTTAAAAACCCCTGAATCAAAGCTCGTAAAACAAATAAAACAAATAAAATTACATAGTTGAACCAAAGTAATTCAACAACAAAAGAAAACCAACACTTTGAAACAATTATGTTTCAATTTTATTATTGCTTCTTCAACCAAAGTTTACCACCCGGCTACATCAGATTCTTTTCTAAGAAACTATCTGAAATAATAATTAAAAGAGAGGTTCCTTCGAGGTACTAAAGGAACTACCATAATATCAGTTTCATTACCTTCCTAAAAAAAATGGTCTCAATCATTTTTGCCTTGGAAAAGAAAAAAACAACAGTATCCTTTTCAGAAATGATGATTTAGACAAAAGAAGAAAAAAATCACTTTCGGCAAAAATGAAACACAAAATTATTTTTTTAGGAAGATGACGATAGTACCATACAAAACAAATAATAATAAAAAAAAAAAAACTGGTTACTCCACCCAACGTACCCTGCTCCTACACTGTACTCTTGCATGTACACTCCCGCCCCTTCCTTCACAGAGCTTTGAATTGTATGGGGACTTCAATTCAAGATATCTACAATCTGAAATACACATTGCAGATATCTACAATTAAATTATGACTCGTCAAAAAGTAAATTCCAGATATCTCGATTTTAGTTTTGACTAGTCATTATTCTAAATAAAGATATCTCTATTGGGTCCACAATTCAAGATATCTTTAATGTATTTTTTGGATAGGAGAAATGTAGTTTTGACTAGTGGAAATTAAATTATAGATATCTTAAAAGTAAATAATGACTAGAAAAAACTAAATTAGAGATATCTTGAATTACAATTTTGACTTGTCAAAATTCCTTTTAAGAAATCTCTAAATGAGTTAGAGATATCTTGAATTATTCAACTTTTCTTTTTAAGATATCTTAAATTAACATTCTGACTAGTCAAAATGACATTACGGATGTCTTGAATTAATATTCTGTCTAGTTAAAACGCCACTGATTTACATGGAAATTTGAAAGTTTAATAAAACAATGAAAAATAGAAAAAATGAAAAAAGATGTTTGAAAATGCACAACTTTCATGTTGAAAATGGATTAACAATAGCAGTTTTGGCTTTTCAAAGCTGTTTTTAAGTGCATTGGGTTTGTCGGAAATGAATAACCAGGATTTCTTTTTGCAGATATCATTAGAAGTCTTATAGTTTATGAAGTTTATATACTGTATATGTATATATTTTTTTTAATTCTTTTTTTTTTTTTTTTTTTTTTTTTTTTTTTTCCCTACCTTTTTTATGCCTGAAGAAAATAAAAAAATGGGAAAAAAAATTCTTGCACAAATGATGATAATTCTCGCATGAAAGGGTTAAAATGTGTTGCTGCGCTGCACTGTAAGTTAGTTCAAATTGTATTTTTCAAAATACACATGCTGTGGTTTTCTAAAGACCTCTTTCAATGTAAAACTAAGATGAAAATTAGTTTCAGGATGGGACACTTACTCATCCTGAATAAAAATAGATTATTCTTTCTCATCATTCTTTGTATTTTCATTCTGCAAAACAAATTAATGTAACCATGTTCATATTTGTGAAATTTAACATTTAATTTTTATAATACTGTTTCAGATAATGAAAATGTATTTGATTAAATATTCATGTATGACAGAAAAAGAACCAAACACAGAAACAAAGCTGTTTGTTTACTAAAGGAAGCTGATTAGAGGATTTAAATAAACTTTAATTCTGATAACTTTGGAGCTGCTTGATACTGAACATTATTACACCACATCCACATTATCTCTGAGTTTTTATTTCATGAATTAGTATCACTGCATAGTTCTAAATGCGGTTCCTGTCCGCCTTCCTCAGGATAAACTCCTGTCCCAACAACTGTTCGGCCCACGGTTGGTGCAGTGCGGGGAATTCAGTGGCGGACCGCGTGTATTGTGAATGTGACGAGTACTGGAAAGGCGAGGCCTGTGCCGTTCCGTACTGCAGGGATGACTGTGGCAGCCCAGACCACGGATACTGCGACCTGACCGGAGAAAAGCTCTGCGTCTGCAACGACAGTTGGCAAGGTGCAACGCTTCAGATCAATACACATCCATTTGTTTTTATTGTCAGAACAAAGACCACATTTCCCATAATGCCAAGCACAGAGGCGATTTATTCAGATTGCTTTGTTTTGATCGTCGTTAATGTGGAAAAACTGGGAGGAGGTTTACCAACTCATCACTGCTTAGTTGCTGCACATTATCATTTTAAACATTATTTTTATGGAAAATGTTTAAAGTTAGATTGCTGTTTTTGTTCTTAGTAACACATAGGAACATTTAAACTTTTAAGGGATGGACTGTCTCAATTTGAAAATATATATTTTTGAAAATCATACAACGACCACAGATAACTGAATAATCCAATCAGAATTCAAGACGTTATGAAATTAGCCTATACATAGTTCATTTGTCTTCATCTAAATTCTCATCTCAAACAACAGATTAAATTTATTTAATTTAACATAGCATGTCTAAAACACTTGTTCCATTCAGTGATGGTGTACTGCCCTCTCCTGGGCTAATATCAGAAATGCAGGAAGAATAAATATGTTTCTTAAAATGCGATATACAGTATATACATAGCCTATATACATAGCCTATATATATATATATATATATATATATATACATATATATATGTTATATGTTATGATTTTACTTGGTATGCAATTAATTCGATGATGCAAATGGACATAGAAGTCCATTCAATGAGTGTTTGATAGCTAACTCTTTTCCTTTTTTTTTTTTCCTGGTGGAGCCCTCTTGTTTTATGCCAACCTGGGCATAAAACCATTTTGCAAAAACTACCACTTGCTTAAACTTCGATCTTTTCTGTTTTTAAAATAAAATAAATGGTTTCTTTCATCATAGGATTGGTAAGTAAAATGTACACAATTGAAAATGTTTAGTTTTTTTTCCTCACCTTTTTCATTCTGTTTTCCCTCTGAGTTCAGTAGAAGATAATCTGCACCTGACATTTCTTACTGGACAAGAAGTGAAAACTTCAGAGAATCACAAGTCAACCCCACTCAAAAATTTGTTAAAAGACCTCAAAAATTACTGATCAAATTATTTTCAGTTTGAGTCCCTAGAAGCAAAGCATCATGAAATTACAGAAAGTCTACTGCTTTTGTGCAGTCCCATATCTGATGTGAATGTTGTATGTAGATAGGAAAAACATAAAATTGAGCTTCTTGAAACAGAAACATTACAGTAAATAAGATCAGTTGAAAAAAAATACAAAAATATACATTTAGGGCTGAAACAATTTATCATGATTAATCAATTGTTGAAATAATAATCATCATAATTTGCATATAAAATAAAAAATGGAACCTTCTTTGTATTAAAATATTATAAAAATATATTCTACCCATAACTTCTGAAGTAGCAGTTTTAACGTCACCAGTTAAAACTGGTATGCTTTCTTGAAAGTAACTTGTTATTGCATTTCATGCACTGAAATGTTTTTCTTTTCTTATTTTTTTAAAGGAATTCAAGTATTTACTTTAATCATGTATTTCTTATGCTGTATAAAATAAGTCTAGGTAAAAAAAAAAATCAGCAGAATTTGTGATTAAAAAAAAAAAGATTAATCATCAAAATAATCCATAGAATGATTGATTACTAAAATAACTGTTTGCTTCAGACTTAAAACGTTGTACATACCTTTTTACTTTGATATAGTTTTAAATAAAAAACAAACCCTTAGCATTCAATAAGAATGATATTTCATAGCTAGTTTTGTAGAGATTATTTTTCTAGCGCTGCAGATTGTTGTGTAAATAAAATGTGTTCTTATCTCTGTCCGTCAGGTCCTGACTGCACCGTCCCTGTCCCCTCCATGGGGGCCTTCTGGATGCTGCCCAGCATCAAACCGTCTGCTCAGTCTGTGGGCCGGGCCTCCCACCGAGCCCTGGTGCATTCTGGGTTGATGTGGGTGGTGGGAGGCTACTCCTTCAACTACTCTAACTACCACATGATGCTCAAGTAATCTCCATTGGCTAAAGTAAAGGTCTGTTTTACTGAAAGTGACTTTCATGGCTGAAGTTTCTCTCTCTGTCTGCACAGCTACAACCCAGATACCAGCGCATGGGACGTGGTGCCCGCCAGCAGTGGTCCCCTCTACAGATATGGACACTCTTTGGCTCTCTACCAGGTAAAACACACACAAATCGTTGAATAATTTTCAATGATACAGCTCTGACAAGTGTTACATTACAGTGTTGGACAACCGAGACAGTTTTTACATTCTGTTTAAAAAAGAGGATAGAGATAAAAAGAACGTTTCTGACATTAGTAAACGTTTTGTTGATTTAACTGGACACTGTATGGCTGGAGTATAAATTATAGTGCAAAGAAGTAAATGATATGCCATCCCTTTATGCAAGGCCTGTTAAACCTGGGATGGTCTTTCCAACAGCATATAATCGTGTGCTTAAATAACTACAAGTGTCTATGTCAGGGGTGTCCAAAGTAGGTCTTGGAGGGCCGGCATCCTGCATGTTTTAGTTTTTTCCCTGTTAACAACCTTCTCATCATGTCAGTATTCTCCTAAGGCCTCTAATGAGCATTAATTTGATCCAGGTGCATTAAACAAGGGAGAGAACAAAAACACGCATTATGCCAGCCCTTGAGGACCCACTTTGGACACCTCTGGTCTATGTAAATCACTGAACTTAGCACAGGAAGAAAAAAAAAAAAAACTCAAGTTGAGTCGATTCTTTGCTTATGCTACAATGATACTGATTATGACTAACGTTCATCCAGAAGAAAGACCTGTTAATTTTCTCTTCCCTGCTTCATAAATACTGGATGAAGAATGGAACGCCATCCCACTGTAATGTGTGACCAAGCTGATGACCAGAACACCTTCTCCTCAAATGTGGTTTTAACCATTTTATTTGAAATAAATAAATAAATAAGAGTAAAATAAAAGTGTATGCATCTTGTGTTAAAGCTTGAATCCTCTTTCAATCTATGCCATTCAGTGTCATTACTGTCCAGTAAAATAACAGATAACATTTCATCAATATAATATGGTCTGTATTCGTAATGTGATTGTAGCTCTTTCCCAGTGCAGTTCTGGATGACACAATTTGAATTTCTCTAAACCTTTCCCTAGTGGGAGATAATGAAGGACAACGTTTAGTTTTCTAATGACACATCTGACTCATCCTTACAATTAGAGGTTTCAATAAACTCCTGATTTGAACAGAGCAGTTTGATGAAGTGCCGAGCATTAGCACTCTATCAATCTATCATGTCGATTCCAGCTGATGATGTTCAAATAAAGCTTCCTGGAAAACTTGATCTCCTGCTTTACAAACTTAGTGTGTTGTGTCTTATACCATTTAAATACAGAGTAGACTTTGGGGTGTAGGTAAAAATGTTTTTGATGACAGTGACTAAAATGCATCAGGAGACGCAATTACAAGCTTCCCAATCCCTGAAATGATGCCACTGTTGTAAATTAAATTTAGATATACAGTACAAAACACATTCAGAGAAACATTTGCATAATTTTTAGAGTGTAAATTATCATGCAAACCTTTTATGGTTTTTAGACCTATTAGTAGAGAAACTATGGAAAACGTCCCTGAAAATCATCCAAAAAACATCTGAAAAATGCATATGTAGCATATTCTCAGGAATACAGAGTATCAACAAGAAGTTCAAAGTTCCATCAACAACACAGCTGACAGCTCAGAATATGTTCTTCTCTTGTCTTAGGATTGCATCTATATGTTCGGTGGAAAGCTGGAGACAGGCCCTGCTAACATCACAGATGAGTTGTGGTTGTTCAACATCCCCACTCGTAGCTGGTTGCAACAGAAACCAGCTTCAGCACCGCTTTATGCCTTGGAGGGCCACACAGCTCACGTGGTGATCCTGCCCAACGGCGACCCAGTGATGTTGGTCTTCTTCGGCTACTCGCCCATCTACAGCTACATCAACAAAGTTCAGGAGTACAACATCAGTAAGTCAATTTTATTTGTAGGCTTTATGATTGTCTGTGAGTTTCCAAAAAAAGAGCTATAAAAATTTGAGGTATTATTCTTATAACACATATAATCAACAACACAATTCAATGTGCACCTGTTTTTTTCCTTTATCTCCATTGTAAAAAGTCTTTTGTAATACCATCTTAGCATAGCATTTTTATGCAATACTACAACTTGAGTTGTATTCAAGTTTTTTCCTTTATGGAACAGTTTGATTATTGACAAATTACTGAGGAATGCTTAGATGGAGATGCTGATGCTTATGTTTGTATCTTCTGTATGTCTTTTTTTATCTCATTGTTTCACCATTTCTTATTTTTATTTGCATACTTTTTCTTTTTTTCTGACCTGGCCCTTTGGCATCCTTCTTACATCTTACTTCAATTGTTCAGGCATGAACAATTGACTAAAGAAGAATACATGTCATCAGAATACTTAGATCAGGGAAAATCAGCCGTCTCTCATTTGCTTTCCTTGCTTCTTGGGGAATAAGGTGACTTATCTTGGGGAAAAGATAAGTTCTTTGGACTTGCATCAACTCCACACATACACATATATGAGACAATTAGTACTGTACAAGAATATCTGTAAAACTATATATTAAACCAAGTAAATATTGTTGTGTGTAACAATCATCCCCAGGACTGTCCTTTTTATTTGTCAGCTAAAATGAGTTGTTTGTCAGATTTGAGCCCGTAGATGGCAGTATTGCAGCGTTGACATCAAACATCTGAAATTAGAAGAAAACATGCATGCTACCTTCTCAAAACACACAGAAAAACTTTAACTTTTATACAAATGGGAGACTTTATTTTAGTGCGTTCATGCCCAACCATTAGTAGTCCAATCCTAAATCCCAACTTTAACCAAAAACTTACCTACATAACTTACCTACTTACCATACCTCAAACTTAACTTAGCAGCAGAGCTGCAAAAAAAGTTAGGACGGGGAAAATTTCCTTAATTTTTACAAATTATTTATCTTTGTTCGTGAATATTGTGAATGTGGTCCTCTATATGCAGGATATACAAGCCCCCGCATGCACGCAAACACACAGAGCCAAACAATGACTCCCACACAATGATGCAAAGTGAGAGTGGTCATTAAGAGGAGGTGGAACCCAGGCCAGAAAGAGGAAAGTGACTAATGAATCCACTGACTTACTCCTCTCCCCCACCTTCCCATTTTTCTCCTCTTTTCCTATTCATCTTTCCAAACATTCTCCACCTCTCACATCCTCTCAGTTTTGTTCTGCATCTTTTTCCTTTTTCATCTGCCAACCTCAATCTCAAACCCCTTCAGTAATCACTCCTGGTTGGTCCTCATCATCTTTCTTCACATCTGTCTGTCACTTTCATGTGCTCCTATCTGTCGCTGGCTGCCCTTCTCTTTCTCTGATATTGTCGTAGTCTCTATGGAGTATCGTTAGACCTCAGAGGGAGTGATGAAGAGACAACCTGCAGGAGAACGAGGGGGAGTAGAAACAGAGTGTGAAATACAAGGTAGCAGGATTTAATGACAACAACGAGAAGCCGGTTTTACACCAATTTGCTGCCAGAGATGAGATGGAAGTTGACCTTCTACTTCCTCAACATCTGTTCTCTGTGGTCAATGTTTCACCTGTTCTTACTTGCTCTTTTTACATTTTCTTTATCTTTTGCACTGTCACCCCCCACCCCCGTATTAGTAAATCATATAATCACCTTTGCTGTAGTTACACCTGTAAGGGATTTGGTGCATGTCTCTAAAACCTTTGGACATGTGAAGAGTGAACTTTCTGTTGCAGCACAATCTCAGGTGGAACAGAAGGCATCTCTGAACATCAGTTTTCAAATCTTGCATCCATCATTGGTTGGATTTATGTATTTATGTATGGACTTTGACTGGGCCATTGTAATATATTTGATCTGAACCTTTCCTTTATAGCTCTGCTGTTGTCCTGCTGGAAGTTGAATCTCCACCCCACTAGCAGTGACTCCATTACAAATGTGTACAAATCGTTTTTAATATTCCTGTTAATGTAAAAAAGAGAAAACACTATTTTGCTATTGTAGTATTTTTATTAAATACAAAATGCAATTAAAATCATATGTGAACAAGCTTGTTCATGTAAAAAGTCATTAAAATTTATGGGGGTGACAGATATAAACATGCTGTGTTTCAGCCACGGCACTAATGCTCATTTATCAGCCATCAAGGGAGACGTTTGCATCTTATTCAGGCGTTGGAATAAGAAATCCTATTATACTTGGGATCAGTTACGTTTTGGGGAAATTACAGTCAGCGATTTCACTTTGGATGACAAACTCCTCTTTTGATGAACTTTGTGATGCCGTGGGGCCTCTAGTGGAGCCAGCTGCGCATTGTACAAGAATGCCAGTGCCTACATTTAAGCTGCTGCATGCTAACTGCCATGACTGTAGTCTGGGCAACTATTTTCCAGAAAGTTCCTTTAGATTCTCATTCCTTTGAGGCCCCAGTCTGGGTTTTCTCCCATCCTCCATTAGAATTTCCACAGGGCCAATCAGACAACAGAAGCACAAGTTGTGAATGATAATGTCGATTTTCTGGCTGTTTTAGTTTCGCATTTGTTAAAAAAAAAAAAAAACAGTCATTCAGGGCATGTTTCCAAATACTGACCAATTAAATTTGGAGCAAGAGGAATGATGAAAACATTTTATTTTTACCAAAGATGCCCTTCAGCTTGGCACTTCTCTCTTCACAGTGGAGGATGGTTGTGTACAGCGCAGGCAATTTCTTTGGTCATGACTAAATGTTAGCAACTGGGTAAAATTTTATTTCAACAGAGTCTACATCTCTAGCAAGCAATCGTTTCTCAGTAGAAAAGACAAAGGATATAGAACAATGGACTAGTGAAAACCGGCTAGGGTGACTCGCGTGATGCGAAAAAGAAATGTTTCCATTTTAATTTTGTGAAACCCACCAATTTTGGTACCACCTCATCCTAGCGCAAAAATTTCTATTAAAAACGTGATTCTTTTTTTATTCCCAAAATTGCTGCGTTTTTCGTTACCAAATTTATTTTCATAAATCCAACTTGCAAAATTTGTCAATCGACAGCTAGTGTTAAGTCTTTCCTACTGAATAAAATCCACCCCAAGCATGATGTTAGGGTTGCATAATTTTATTGATTCTACAATATTTTTATTCCTCAGAAAGTATCGATTTTTCATTTGCAAGTATCGATACATTAAAAATTAGTTTTATGTCAAATCCACATGAATTAAATGACAGCTGTCACACGTAATTTTATACCCAGTTGCACATGTACATTAAAAATCACATACAATGAAACAACCAGTGACAATTACTTTGAGCCCCACATGATGTTCATGAATGCTATGTGTTAGTTTTCTGCAAACAAAGTGGGGGTCAGCTGTGCAGAGCCTATTTCTAAATCTGCCCACCTGAAGAAACAAATCTAGGAGCCTTTTATAGTGTGCTGCTGGGTCCCATCATTGTCTGATGGGCTTGGTGACCTTCTAATGGTCCAATGGGGTTGCTGCTCTTCAGCCTCCATCAGACAATCAGCATAAAGCTGAATGAATCTGCATACACAGAAAGTCTACACCACATCTAGAGGCCATAACAAGCACCTAAGGCAAGAGGTTTTGATTTAAAAACCTCCCCCCATAGTTCCATGGATACACCGTGTAGCCAACAGGCACACCATGTAGCTTATAAGTGTTTTGATGCATAATAAAATTCAAGGCTTTGTAAAATTTGGTTCCACAGTTTTGTTTCTATTTGGGGGTCGGGTTTCTGGACGACAGCATGTTTTACTTATTCTTTGTGTCCATGAATTATTCACAATGTAATCCATTGATCTATTGTCCTACCATCTAACTATAAACCATTTTGCTTATCACAGAGTTTTGGTCATTTTGTTTCCACATTTTTCACTTTTTACTTTTTAGACTCACCTCTAAAATTAAAATTGATTCTGTTTTTTCTTTTCATTATGACGTCAGCATAAAAAGCTAAACTTGCCAAGACATCAAAAACCTTCTAAGTAATCAGCTTCAGCCTGCAGGTTGGAGTGTGTGTTCTTCATTAATCAGCTGCATCCGTCGCCTCCTGTTTTTGTGTTTCAGGGTTGAAGTTGTGGCAGGTTGTGTCTGTCGGAGGCGCCGTGGTTCAGGGAGGTTACGGCCACAGCAGCGTGTATGACCAGGCCGGTGACTGTGTGTTCGTCCATGGGGGATACATGGCTCTGAGCCACAATAAATACGGCCTTGTGGATCACATGTACCGCTACAGCGTCGCCACCAGAACATGGTGAGAGAAAGAATCATAGTTTTCTGACACCCTGATGACTTTGGAGCTAAATACACATTTTTTCTCTAAAATTTACCTTTCTAAAAAGTGTGTTTCCCCTTGCAAACACAGGCTTAAATGTTATCTGTGTCCAAATTTCAACGTTGGACACAGATAACTTTAGTTATCAGCTGGGATCACAGAAACAATTAATGTTTTCTTTAATACTGTTTCCTCTTTCTTCTCAGTTAGTAATTTCTTCAGATTATATTGGATGTTTTCTTGAAACAGACTTAGGACAAAGTAAGACGGGTTTTAGAAGAATCAATAACAACTTTTCCACTGTTGTGATTTCTTAGCATAAAAAAACTGGAGTTAGCAGAATGGGGCTTTAATGAGAAACAAAAAATGAGAAAACAGCGACAGCTGTTTGCTACCTAGCAACCAAAATAACAGAAGTAAGACAGTGACAAAATACAAAATCAGATTCTGTTAAGCATTCTTAAAAATAAAAAGACTTCCTCTGTCCAAATAAATCATGCCTCAGATTTAAATATGTTTTACTTAAGCTTTTGTAATTATATACAATCATGTTAAATTCAATTAATGATAGTCATTATGTAAATTATGCTTAACATATAATTGTAAATCAGTCACTTATGCAACTATACTTAACAAATAAGTGTAAAGAAGTCACAACAACAGCTGTTTGAATTTTATTAAATAAGTCAGAACTTTTCATGAACCAGCCTCCCGCTGCTGCATTTCAAGAACATTTTCCAAAGTCCGACATCTCAAATGACACAAGGGAGCAGCATTTATTTTCTGTTGGAAAGTGAGAGCCATAGCAGGTTGTTCAGGTACAGCAGTGCATTCATGGTGGTGACTGTTACACTTGCACATATGCTCAAAGTGAAAGGAGCAAGACTAATGGAGCTGAGCTTCCCTTTTCAGCCATCCATCTGCTTAAAGTAACCTGAGGTTAAACCTCCTGTCTGATTTTCTTCTTCTACTTCTCTGATTGCTCTGAAATGATTCTGTTTCAAACGATGAGTTTATTTTGTTTTATGCTCTGTGGTTCCTTAAAAAGTGTAAAATATAATAGTTTAAAATTTTGCATAAATTACTCAATTCTCTTTTGCATCACCTCAGTCCACTGAACCAACATTTGGATATTCTCGTTCATGGATTTCTGATTAGGGAGCAGAATTTATTGTTTCATTAGAAATGGCAGATTGTTCACGTCCTGAAGCAGCAAAGCAGCCTCAGATCGTCAAATCTCAGTGTGATATTGAACTGAATTGTTAGTGTTACACTAGATGCAGTTAAATGCACACCTTCCAAACAGTTCCAATTTGATTTCAATAATCGGATATCTTCCTTAAAGTCTATGAGAATATTATAATGCTTTGTTTTTTTATGGCAAATGTGAAACTTTTGTGTTCCTTTTATCCAGTGAAATTAAACAAAAATAAATCAATACAAAATATAAATAATGGTGGTTAATTCATGTTTTAACAATGTGGGTTATGACTTGTCATGTTTGTAGAAAGAAAGGGCCCAAATCTTGAACAAAAATGGTGGTAAAATGTAGTACACCTCCCCAACATGCATTTTCCTTGGAATATTTCAGCTATGTTCACAAAAAAATCTATGCAGAAAAGCTATGAATACTGAACCCTTGAATGCTGAGTTGGAAAAGGTCCTAAAATTGGGTAGTACAATCAAATAAATATTTTTATTTGCAGAATTCGTTGAAATACTTATTGACCAAGACAGATAAACTGAGATGCAGTGTTTATGTTCACATGTTTGAAATAGTTCTCTCTTGTGGACAGAAAGGAAGAAGTAGCAACAAGATGATGACAACAGAATGTCTTTTATCAAAATGTTTATATTAGCACTTTTTTGTGACACAGAATACCAAAAATAGTTCCCAACAGTGAGTTAATTGAAAAAATTGTATGTGTATCTATTTTTATAGATGTTTGATAATTTTTTAAACTAACCAAGAATGAGATTGAGAAAATAATTCTGCAGTTGGTTGAAGTACAGTCAGGTAAATACTTGATTCTTTAACTATGTCCAAACATGTACTGTAAATCAGCTGCTAAACTAATGCACATAACCCTTAAGAAGGTGTTCTGGGCCAAACTGAGTGTGTTCAGACCAGTATTAAGCAATTCTCATTTGTAGTCATGCAGTACAAGACGAATGCTAATGTCAACTTTGAAGGAAAATTAAGCCAAACGAAGAAAATGACTCCTAGCATCACTTTAGTGAAGTTTGAAGATCTTGAAGACCCTCTAGTCAACTGGAAGACCTTTACCCAGCAGGACACTCAACAAATGCATCAGACTGAGTAATATTGCAATGTTTTTTCAGTATATTTATCATCATTAAAGCTCATCAGCGTGTTCTCTGAGACATAGATTCTAGATGGCACCGAGAGTGTCTGCAGTAACTTAAGAAGCCACAGTTGTCATCTATGTCACCCTAAATCTTGGAGAAAACACACACAGCAGAACGAGTCCTCTTTATATTGCCTGTGAGTGTGTTTCTGAGTGTGTGTTCTTGGCTCTAATGACCAAACAGCTGGCACAAAGGGCAGTTACCGTAGGCCGGGTCACACAACCAGAGAGCTACCTTCAACAACATAAGTGCACACACAGACATAGAGAAAGAGAAGCAAGTTCATGACAAGCTAGCACTCGCCATCTTCTGAGTATAATCTCGCCTCTCTATGTATGTGTGTAGGTTGATTCTCAGGGAGAGCGGGTTGCCGCGGTACCTCCATTCAGCGGTGCTGTTGAGTGGCACAATGCTGGTGTTTGGAGGAAACACTCACAATGACACATCTCTAAGCAACGGAGCCAAGTGCTTTTCTGCTGACTTCTTGGCATACGATATAGGTAAGAACAATTCCTAGAGGTATCATGAGCAGGATTTTTTCCCTCCTCCATTTGCAGCTTCTGGGAGGAGGTTTCTGTTGGTTGCTGCAGTCTTTTCAAGGGTGAATTGTCAGCATCTACCAGGAGCAACACTGAAGGTGTGGGGACACACCAAGTATTACACAGCCTTACAAAAGGCATTCGCAGCCTTGGAAATCATTCAATTCTTTCACGTTATGGCCAATGACTGATAAGTATGTTATTGGGCTTTTATCTGATGGACCAACACAGAGTGGTGCATATTTGTAAAGTGAAAGGAAAGAAAAATGTTTTTTTTACAAGTAATTATGAAAACAGTGTGATGTGGATTTCTGTTTAGTCCTTCAGAGTCAGTTGGTAGAAGCTTTGTTAATACAACCTACAACTATTTTCACACCTGATAGTCCAGTAGACTTGACACAATTAGGGTCCAATTTCTTCCATTTTCAGCTGATCCAGTTCTCTTATACGTTGCACTGTGTTAAACGATCCAAATCCCTTGAAAAACTTGTTCCCTTCCTTGCCTGCAGTGGCACTGTGCTTAGGACCATTGAAAGAAAACCTCTGAAGAAGAAACTGAGCTTAACTATCTTCGTCACAAAATGTAAACAAAAATACAGTGGCATCAGATTTTAGAGGTTGTAAGATTTCTTTTTTGTCTTTGGTAAAAGACCAAGTGCCAGATTCAATTTCTAAAAATATCCTTATACAATAGTATTTTTTTTTTAAGCAAGTGCAATATTTTGGATTTAGATAATGTGTTCAGAAATATAGACTAATAACCATGGATTAATCTTGTTGAAAAGAATAAAATGAACAACACATGGGTTACACATCGGCCAACGCCAATCTGGATTTGACAGAATGCTGACCAGATCTACATTGCTGCTTGCAAGACTGCGAAATCACGTTTATTCTGGTCCAAAAGTTTACATGTGGTTGAGATGTCGTTGTTCGAGGAGTCACATAATTCATCCAGTGACATAAGTTTCTGGACAGTCAACATGCAATTTTAGATCAATGCCACACCACTTGTACCATACCTGAAGAAAGTACAAGAAGTCCAATTTAGCAGGGATGATCTGCTAATGGAGATGAACCTGCTGGACAGTGGAAGAACTGGTTATGAACCAGTTCATTTCTTTAATTTATTTCCTATGTAGGATGTTAGGATTTTTCAGAAAAAAAAACAATGTTTTTATCACACATATTTAGAGGTAGTTGAATTACCCAAAGTGGTAATTCAACCACTGAAAGAGAAAGAAATAAAAGGACTGTAGTGCAAATTTAGTCCCTCGTAAAACAAAACAAACAAAAATACATTCAGACAGGACATACTGCAAATAAACAGAGTGTGGGGGCTGCAGACCATGCATCTCAGGAATGGTATTGATGATTAAATATCTCATTACGTAAAACCCAGTTGCATCATAGAGCAGATGGCAAGAGTGTTTGCACCTCTTGTCAAGACAGAGAAGAGAAAGACGAGGAGAACACTGTGAGAGGACGACAGGGATTACAGCATTTCTGTACATGAGCAAAGCAGCAGGGAACAGAAATCAACTCAAGAAAGATGAATGCTTATTTATTCAGAAAGTAGCCCAATACTGCAGAGTAAAAAATGCCTGAGCACAACAAAACATGGATGTCATTTTGTTCTGAACTTTCCGAACCCACATGCAAAGACACTTTCGGGAGATCTGATTAAAGATTTATTTACAGACAGACAAAGGAATGTTCAATGAAGGGGTGTGCAGGAGTATCTGGTCTGGAATCGAGCGGAAGCGGGCCGGGTCAGTCAGCGATCTGTAGGGAATGACCTTAATTAGATAGGTCTTACTTGTAGGAGCAGGGCAGTTTGTCTGAGAGGGATGGTCGGCCTAATGTGGGAGAGTAGCGAACCCGGACCTCAGGTTGAGTGTAAAGCAGCTGGGATCTGGTAATCACAAAAGAAAGGCACAGGACAGGTAAGAATGCAAAACAGACAAGATTGCTTCCAGGAACATCTGGGCTAGATGTTACCACAAAGGTGAAAACACTCTGGCGAAAAAGTGCCTGGGACCTGCTCCTCTTAAACTCCTGCTGATGATCCACAGGTGGGCAAAAACACACCTGTGGAGAAAACTAAGCCCACCAAGCTCATGAATGCCATCTAGAAATGAACCAGAGGGTTCAGTAGCCCCTCTGAAACTGAAGCTACTGAAGATCCTGACAATGGAGGAGAATTCTGTCAATGAGCCTTCAGTTCTTGCAATGCTAGAGATTTGTTATAAAATACAGAGTGAGTTAATATGCTGACACTAGAGAGGGATTAATCAGATTTATGCCCAGGAATTATGATCTCTTAACTTTTTCAATTGACGGTTTAGTTGGTTATGTTAGTTTCCACTTAAGAGATCTGGTGTAGAGTTAAGGTGCAAATTCTACTGTACTGGTCATAATGTACCTTTGGTCTGCCCCAATACCAAAGAAAAATCATAAAAACTGTTTTTTAAATTTGTTTTACTTGCTGTACCTTAAAGAGGTACAGCAAGTACCTTGTACTGTCTCTCTATGACTATCTCAGTAGTCATAGAGATACTATGACTACTGTATCTCTATGGCTTGAGTTTGAAGGCCTCATTGGTATTGTCCCTAAATGGAAAAAAAAATGTTAGTCTCACTACTGTCTCTTACACAGTAGGAGCCTTCCCTTTTATTCTTTCTCATACCCCTTAATCACACATCCCACCTGACACTTTTCTCCACCCATTCCAACCAGATTGAACACACACCTTTACAGATTGAACACACACCTTTACTGCTTTTCCACACTCTCCATTGATGTGGACTTTTGACCTTCACTACTTATGGTCCTCTAACTTCTTTTCTTCTACCAGTCTACTTGAGTCCCTCTTATTTACATGATTGCATTCTGTCTTGCTGCAAGCTGAAGCTTCAATCCTTTTTTCCAGTTATAGTTCCACCTCTCAGTGTTGATCACACTGAGTACATTTGTAAGCATCATAATCCAAATTCCTGTCTAACCTTATCTGTCAACCTGTCCATCACAAAAACAAACAAGAAGAGGCCTAGAACCAATCAATCAAGTTCAAGCTGAAAGTCCCACTTTCAGCTTGAACTTCTCAGTTACTCTTACAGCACACCTCACTGCTGCCTCACCATGTCCTGCACCACTCTGACATTAGCCAGAAGTGATCGCTTCCTACAGCTTCATTGTAAGACTCATTAACTTTATTCCTCTGTAATTGCCCCCAATTCAGTCCATCTTCCTTGTTCTTGATAATTGGCACTGGAACACCTTTTTTCTTCCAGTTCCCCCGGCATCTTCTCACTCTTCAAGCTGTTGTCCAAAGGTCTATTCCCACCTCTCCTACGCACCTACAGTACATATTAAACCTACAGTACATGGTTTGGATTAAAAGTGTAAGTATCACTAGAGGTTGGAGGTGCGATTTAGTATTTCTTTAAATATGTATTTACCAATACTTTAACAAGAAAGCAGGTATTTTGTTGGTTTACTTCAAAAAGGAATTTGTTTGCATATGTGCACTGTTGTTTATTAGGTTGCTTGGACATGCATTTTTAAAAAAAACTAAGAAAAGTATTTTTCTTTTCTGAGTTGAGTTGTTTTGTATATTTTTGAGGCAAGAGGAAGCTTTAATCACTGAACTCAAGTTGAATATCTTGAGATCAATAAAGTGGTATGGAGGACAGACAGAGAAGACAGATATTATACATTGTAATATCTAATGACTCATTGTTCTGAATCAGACTCTCACTTTTAGTTTTGTCTTCTATTTTTTCCTACTATTCTCTGCAGCACAAAACACAGTTCTGATTGTGAGGATGCAGATGAAATAAGGGAGTAAGAGTATTTGGGGGTAGGAGTAATGTGTAGAGTTAGAAATAAAGAATAAATTAAGCAGGGATTTAGGGAGAGAAAAGAAAGCACACACTGCTGCAAAAGAGAATCGCCTTGAGACAATAAAGGTGAGGCAAGTAATAAGACTGAAAATAAAAAGCTAAATTAAAAGTGGTAAACATTGCAAAGCTTCATAGACTTAAGGTGTTTTTCAATGGTGTTTTTGCTATTAGGGTTCAGCGTAAATGTATGTGTTTATATGTCCTGTACTTTTGCATGAAGTTCCTCAGTTTTTATAACTGTCATGAATTATTCATTTGCAAGTGACACAAAAATATGCAAAAGGAACATTTGTAGCAAGAAAACACATAAGAAAAGTTTAATTGATTTCAAACTTAATTTCAGTTGGAATAAAGAAAAGAATTGGCTCCAGGGAGATTTTGTGCAACCTTCATGACAGGGCTGCTGGCTGATGTCATGAAGTGAGTTAAAGTCTAGGAGGCCCTCTCCAACCTCAACCACTTGGAGCTCATCACTAAAGATAAATTGTCAGCAATTATTAAAATGTTTTACTGTAAAGCCAATTTTTTTTTGTTGTATTATCTTCTGATTCATTATTACTTTCAGTCATAAATGCATTTTTTGATAAGTAAAATAAATAAAAACATTTACAAATCTATTTCTGTTTCTATTTCTGTCAGTGGTATGAATAATCAATCTCACACTTCAAAAAGGGCACAAAGAAAAATCGGGCTTGTGAAAACTCATCAATAATGACATATTTAAATAAAAATGTGTGAAGTATGTTAATAGATACAATCTATACAAATGAAAAATATTAATTTCCTCCAGTCCAAGACAGTGCTTAGAGCAACTGTAAGGTTCCTCTAAGCACCTCACAGGGTAAGGGAGGTGTAATTTATCTTCTGTTGTTGACAGAAAAAAGTATCAAAACATAATTTCCATGCATTCATTCACAATTGAGGCAACACTTGTGTGTGTGAACAAATGAAAAACATCAGCAGTCACCAAACTCAGCTGTCACCCAACGTTTGCTTTCCTCCCCATCTAGGGAACCTTTCAAAATAAAAGATTTCAAAAACATTTTATATTTTCACAACTCCAATTTTCAGTCTTACACTAACGTGAAAACGTTCTGCAGACTTTGAGGATTTTCTGATGTTAAGATTGTCCTAGTTAGTTTCCTTAGGAAAACAAAACCAGTAAGATCTTGTTGTTTTAGGGGTTTGATCAAACAAGTACATGTAAAAATAGCACAATAATAAGTCTTATTCTAATAGCAGACCAAATAATGAGTCCCTAGTATGATAATGTTGTTAATTAATTCATTGTACTTTGTTTCTTCATTTTATTCCCCATCAGTCTGTTGTCCGGCCTGAACTCCTGTTTTTGCTCAGGGAGTCCTGTTATCTCGTGTGAATGATAAGATGAATGATAATAATAATAAAAAAGACTTTTATTGAATTCCGTGAAGTTCTTCTGAAGACCCTCTGGCCTCTGCACCATCTCTGCAGAACATGGTTAATTAGCTGAACCTGCAGATGCCACATCCCACTATCCTTCCTTTCGTCATCATTTACTCTTTCTTTCCCTCTGTGTCTTCCTGTGCACGCTGCAAGTGGTGGATCGGCGTGCTAATTTGTTTTTTGCTCTTTCGCTGCACTAACCTTGGAGGGGCGACATGACGTTATTAGCATCTCCTGCTCCTCCACTGCCACACATTAGATTCTGCTTGACATGGAAAGCACTTAAATCATTTGGATTTAATTCTCCCCTTCTCCCTTCAGCTTACTCCCCTCCAACTCCCCCACAACAACCCTGCCACCCTCACGCTTCTAATTAGATTCGGGGGAAAATGAACTCTGATTAAAAAATACGGCCCTCTCCAACTTGACACCCACACACTGTTTGCTGCACACAAACAGCCACAAACTCAAATACTCTCTGAAAGCTTGTTTTTTTACTACAGGGGCTGGGGGGAGGGGTGATGGTGTTTGGTTCTCCTCTTCTTCCTCCTCTTGGCTTTCTTCATCAAGTCCCCTATTAGTGCACATCAGATCAACCTGTCAATCAGAATGTCTGCCTGCTCCGATCTGGCCTGGCGATTACACTCTTTGTCCCACCATGCATTATTAACAAAGATTTTCTCATATCCTGAGAGGAAATTAAAATCTTTGTTGAAATATGGGTTATATATATCTTTCTGTGTTTGTGTGGCTTACGGAATGTGTGTTAAGTCTTCAGTTTAGCAGCTTCACACCCACATCATGTTGGTAAAATTGGGTGTATCCAGTGCAACGAAAGTGGAACTTGAAGATGAAATGTTACTGAATGATTTTAGCTGCAGCTGCTGTCAGATGAGATTTGGAATACATCTGAAACTTTCTAATGAGGGTGGGGTTTGGATTCACAAATGTAAATGTTTTTGGTTTGATAACGACAAAAATCTTTGAAAGTAAATTCATGACATCTGATTTGGTTGAAATTGTTGCCTAAAAAGTAATATTACAATAAGCATTTAATTTATTGTGATTTCTGATGTGTATCGTAAAATTAGGCTTGTCACCATAACAGATTTTTCTGGACTCTGCCACAGGCTTATGTGGTATTTCATGTTATTCTTCGTCTTTACAATAACCCTTCAACCCTTCAGAGTCCCTTTTCTCTGACCATGGTTTTAACCTAGTTCTTCCCCAGTCAGCCCTAGCCAGATTCTTCTCGCTTTGTGTTTCCTCCTAATATTTTGGAACCACGTCAGGGGTGATACAAGCCAGACCTAACTGGGTATTGCAGACAATTTATTTGATTGGCAGCAGACTCCGTTCGTTGATTGGCTCATGGGTTTTCATTAACATCTCAACCATCTTTTTCAAATGGTGACGAAACCGTATCGACCCAAGGGGTTAGGGTTATTTTGTGCTTCAAAAGACAACCCAATAAGACTATTGTTGTGTTCAAGGTATGATGAAAGAAATTAGTCTATTGGTGAAAGTATTCAAGCCTGAAATAGCATCTCAATGCTAAATACAGAGCACAGCACAGACAAGCCTGATGATAACCCCAGGGTCCACAGTCTAAAGACCTTCGGTTAATGATCAGAGCTTCCTTAAACACTTGAATGGGTGTAATAGCACTATGCACCAATCTTATGGTTGAATAACCTAAGTAATTTAAATGCAATAAAAAATATCTTGTTGTTGAGTTCACATGTCTCCTTCATAAATAAGCAACAAAAAGGATTTTCAGTTGAAAATATTGTCTATTTTGACTTCCCACAAGTAATTTTCATTCACATATGTATGTGAAATTATGAAAAACTGCAAAGAAGAAAACACATCTAGATTTAGATAATAAGTAATCTGCCTTAAATTCACACCTATAAAAAAAAAACCTGCTGCTTGTTCTCAGGGAAAGAAACTCCCACGATATGCATTCCCTGTGGAACCAGTATGCTTATTTTAGGTCTCTAAGTTCCAAGTGGCATCACTTAAAAGCGACTGAAGTTTTAGCACCACGTACTGCATGCTTCAGCTGAATATTAGTGGTAACTGGGCTTTGTATGCAAACCTAGAGATCCTGCTGAGCGATGATCATCATGGCAGATGTGCCAGTGTGATTCAGGACGTTGCAGGTTATATTAAGGATTAGCTGACAAAACAGCTATGTCCCTGCAACACTGAGGAACAAAATTCATGAGGATTTAAAAAATATACTTGGATCTGGATGTTCCCAACATTATTAGTAGGTGATTGAAGTCAATTTAGCAACTGATTAACTTCATATTTCTTATTTCTATTTATCTGTAGTCCTTATAAACACTGACTGAGCTTTTTGTAGTTTGCTGATATCTGAAAAGTTTTTGGACATTTTTGTTCACAGACAGAAAGTTCTGACTCCTTTGCAGTGTAATAGAATTTGATTCTGGTTTATGAACTTTAATTGGAACTGGTAGTGCTTTGTCCTCCATGGGTTCACTTCCCATTTTTCATCTGTTTTAAAAAGTAGCCAAATTACTGAGCTTCTTGAAGGCAGTGCAGAAATTTGGCTGCTGTATAGTTATGCCATAATTGTATTAAATTAGACATTAGTAATGTTTTTCAGTTTCTGCCAAGATCTGCCAGACACAAGCAACACAGTCTGAAAGAAAATAAGTCTAAATGAGGGTCTTTTTGACCTCTGCGTAGTTTGCTTGACTCATGTACTCTCCTGAGATTACCAGAAGTTACTGGTGAAACACAAATTTCTGACCTTTAAAATATATATTTTTTTAAAAAAACAACTCTTTCACGGATGAATTATAGCTTATTTTGCCCCAAACCAAGTCAAGTTGTTAAGGATTAAACTTTTTCCCAATGAGAGTATCTGTCTGACATTTGCAATATTACACATCAGACTTGCAACTTTTATGCCATAAGTATGAAGATTTACACCATAAAATGGAAAAATTATTGGACAAATGGTTATTTACTGAATCAAAGCTACTTCTTGGTATTAAACTAATAATGATTATAATAAACTAATATTTAATTTAAGAAATATAACCACACTCATTTGAGTCTTGAACTGACCTTGACCCATTTTATTGAAGAAAATCAAACCAAGACTGGCCTCAAGCCCTCTATCCCTGGTATTTACCCAGAATGTCTGGTGCTGTAGTCCAATTTCTGCTTTTGAAACATTCTCAGGCCCACTTGTATACACATATGGATTGGAACCACATTAGAGTTCATTTTAACCGAACTGATACCTGATTTTAATGGTGGACCAGAGTTTGCTTTTTTTTGGTTCGGATCAGAGTTGGATTGATTAATTCTCTCCCAAGCAAACCAGACTTTTTAGGCGAACAGACTGGAATTGGATTAAAGTGGACTAAACATGGCCATTGTGAATACATCCTAATACAAAGATTGCTCAGCAACCTGGAGTTCACACCATACCTTTCAGATCGCAAGATGACGAATCTCCCCACTGATCCAAATTCAGCCCTTAAATAATGACATGGTGAAATGCATTGTATGTGGTTTCATACACTTGAGGATTTTAATCATTTTATAAGCTTACAATAATCAGTCATTCATATATCAAAACCCTGGATATCATCACCATTGAATACAACACCTTAGATTTTTGACACTGACACAAGTCTCATAGTTAAGAGCTGTTGCAGTGTCCTCTGCAGCACCTCTCTCTTTAAGGACAAACTCTCAATTAGCAGCCATCTAACGAGGTCATTAGCAATCCAGTGTCTCAAAACTTCCCAGTGATGAGCAGTCTTGAGTAAATGTTGAGATGACACATTTTCTCTGAAGACTGTCTTACACACTTACAGATCCCATCATTTCCATATTAATGACACCTTTTTCGATAAAACATCACAGAGCTGAAAAATACAAATGAAAAAAAAAAATACAAAAAGCAGCAATAATATTTACATAAAGGCAAAAATAAGAGAGAAGGTCTTTTTACTGAGGCAGATTTAAGATTTTATAATTTTTTTTACATTTAATGCTACAGTCATAAAATTTGATACAAGGTTCGGAAAATATTTTTTATGAGTTGAATCTTGAGTCTCGTTCCATGTAAAGTATTTCTCCTGATCTATTGTGCCAAATATGATGGACTATGATTTATACTGTGTAAGTCATCACAAACATCAGTGTAGTTTTGGTAGTCTTGGAACCTGATTTGAATTTTTAGTTTAAAAAAAGATGCCTGTTTGGAGTTACAAATGTTCCATTTGACTAGTAGCAAATGGAAGATTGACCAACATATTTGACGTGTATTTGCTTGATAATTTTAATGATGGCATTTGACTAAATGTAACGACTATTTCTTGTTTCATAATTGGTGACTGTGTCATGTTTTTTTCTGATATAAAGCAGTTTGAACCGCCTTGTTGCTGTACATATAAACTTGACTTGATGTATAGAAACACCTTTTTTCTTCTTATGTGTTGTTGTCTTTAGCTTGTGATAAATGGACAGTCCTTCCTAGACCAGGACTACACAGAGAAGTCAATCGCTTCGGACACTCTGCTGTGGTCAGCAATGGGTGGGTCTCTCGTACTTTCCTGAAGAATGTTGAAAGCAGTGTTCACCTTTACAGTTTCCTTGATGTTTCCTCAGGATGTCCTCATAGCTTTTTAGTAACCTATACGATTCTGTGGTTTTCCTTGTTTTATGGCTTCATCCCTGTCAGTATCTCCTCCCGCTCTTTATCTCCTGTGAAGCTCTTTGTTTAGAAATGCCTCTGTATGGAGATACAGTTCCTGCTTCATAGTTCCCACACAGAAAATCAGGGTTTGGCTGCTTTTAGCTCTCAACATTGACTCATGTCATCATTATATTGTGTGGGTCCTTCCTTCATGACTGAACACACAACCTTGGTGCTGAGCAATTTTATTTTGAATTCAAATTGCAAACATTCAAGAATTCAAAGGGAAAAAAAGTGTTCATGTCAGATGGCTGGGATCAAAGTCAACTGGTTCATTCTTAGGGTAGGGCTGCCTGTAAATGTCAGCTCTAAATAAAAACTAGACGTCTGCTTTAAGAAATCCATCAGAATATGAGGGAATGTTCTTTCTTCCATTTGAAATGGTGACCTGATCCTTTAACAACATTCACTCTCCAAAAAGTCAACTATGACCACAAAAATGTCAGCTTTCAACTTCAGAAGGCCAGCTTCAAACCATAAAATTCTTTTGATTTCCGAAGGTCCTTTGTGCTGCCTGTTTAAGATTGCCCGTGTTTCCTCCTTCTCTCACAAATCTCTCCTAAACTCTATTATTATTTGGGTTTTCCAGCTCCATGTACATCTTTGGAGGCTTTTCGGGTGTGCTTCTGAATGACGTGCTGGCTTACAACCCTCCGTCCTGCCAAGCCTTCTCGTCCCCTACTCTGTGTTTGGCGGCTGGGCCTGGAGTTCGCTGCCTCTGGGTGAAAAGCAGATGTCTCCCATGGGAGTCCAAACAGCCCGATCACATTGTCCCGGCTTCTTTCTGCCCCGCACGACCTGGTAGGTCCAATCTGCTTAACGTTTCTATTCATCCATGTCTTCCCAAAACCATAAAACTCTGCTGTCTAAGACGGGCTTCACTTCCAGTAGGCTGATTGTTTTATGATGATTGTAATTATTCTGAAAGCCTTTGATTTTCAAGATTGTTTGCATATTGTAATTATGAGAACAGAGGTCAGCAATGTCCCAATCAGCTTGGTTTAAATTAATTAGGATAGTCCTGAACTAGATGTAGTTAAACATTGCTTATTTGTGTTCTACTTGCTCCATCGCATTGCAGGTTTAAATGAAAAGTGGTTTGAAAATTATATCATAAAATAGAACTCAGATCCAGAACAACTGAATTACAATGATAAACAATATGATAAATGCCCATCCCTAAAACATATCAGTTGGATTTTTAGATTAAAAGTAAGGTAAGTCAAACATCATTTGTGCAGACACCATAGTATAGCACAAGAAAGTCGCCAACAGTTTCATCAATTCTGTAAGGGAGTTGTGGCTTGTGTTGTCGTTGTGCCTTCATTGCAATAACAGGCACATACTTAACAGTGGCAAGTTTTAGTTTTTAACAGTTTTATCGCAGGATGTTTCCTCTTTATGAAAGATGATAGCTTAACGGGCCGATTAGTGAGAAAATAACCATCCATAACCTGCTTTCTTGACTGACATTTCTGTAAAAACCAACTGATCTTCCAGTCAGAATGCTAAGCAAAGTGGTTTTCTACTTTGGCAAAACATTACTATATGCCGATGACTCTGTGTTGCTCTTCTTGCAGATAGCACAGACAAACAGTGTATTCGCTTCTCAGACTGCGCCAGCTGCACAGCCAACACTTGGGCCTGCCAGTGGTGTGAGGACAGGAAGTGCATCTCCGCCTCGAGCAACTGCACCGTGGTCAGTTCACACAAGTTATTGGTTAAAAGTTTTAAAAATAGTACATCCTGCTGTACTTTCTGATAGTTGTGCTGGAAGAAATCTGAAAAAAATAATGGATGTTAAAAATGCCTTAAAACAGATGAATGATTGATATACCACTGTTAAATGATTGTGTGTTCATCTTTTGTATTTCACTCATTCATTCTAGCTGTTTCTCTGGTTTTGATCTGAATAATTCTTCATCTGTCTTTCTGTATGTGTGTCTCTGTTGTTTTTCTCTCTAAATGTTTACTTGGGTGCATATGAATTTGAACCCATGGATGTTTCTGATTTTGTGTGTGCGTGTAGCTGATTCTGGAGCTGGCCCAGCAGCATCTCGACGCTCTGTCTTTGTCTCCACCTCCATCCATGTTGTCTGAACATCAGCTCAGTTTGTGGAAGCACGGCGCGCAAAGGAGGGGACATGTGTGTATTATCTTACAATACAAAGAATATTTATTTTTCTGTCCAGCTGCAGCCTGTTTTACATCATTGGAGTTTATATGGAGATTAGTGTTATTCCATTTTCTGGAAACACTAATTTAATATAAAGAATGAATAATTATAATTTAGGCATGACTGATATTTAAATGGAAAACATTTTAGTAAACAAAAAAAATTTAAAGATGAAATCTGCCAAAATTAAGACTGGCATTACATAAATAAAAAATCTATTAAAATCACCAAATAAAATCACTACTTTACTTAACTCAAATGATGTTATTGTTATGCCATTGAAACACACAGGACAATGTGCGTCCATGACTACTGTTAGCAGTAGCGCTAACACAATGCCAAGGTGAAAGGACACCATCTGCGACCTTAGTCACTGATGTTCATCCATTTGCACAAAGTTATAAACTCATTTACAAGGATTTTATGATTCATCATAAGTGGAAAACATTTAACACATGATATTTGTCATGAGTTCCCCCAGCAAAGTCATTCAAAGGACAGAGCATGCAGTCCTCAAAAACGAGCTATATCCCCAACCAAAGTTTTTCTGCTTGCTGTTTAGTCATGAAGTGCACTTGGTTTTTTCACATATTGCTGTTTAATCTGTCAAGAATTTTGTCCCATTAAGCTTAGATTTAAATAATTTTAGAGCCGGGTAAAGACCAGATAATACTTACATTTTTCATAAATGTTAGGTTTTCTAACTTCAGTTTAAATAAAAAGAATTTCCCTTGTGTTTGCTGAAGCTTTATATTTTACTCTCTGAACTGAAACAGCCTCATCTTCCAGAAGGAATTCTTCAATAAAAACTTCATCTCAGTATAAAATGCTCCTATTGATTTCATTTTTCACTCTGCATGCTCTGTTTGACTTCTCATTCACCACGCCCATCACTCTTTATTCATTTTTCAGTGCGTTGCGGCACACTGTATTGATTTCTCTGGGTTTATTGTATTTACTTGAAAATGAAAAACTTGAAAGTGAACTAATATTGTTTCCTCATTCTCTCTCTCTGTTTTTGTGAGAAGTCGGTGAGAGACTCGTCCAGGTGCAAGCGACGGGAGGAGCAGGAGTGTTTCCGACTGACCAACTGCCGAAGCTGCTCCCTGAACAGCAACTGTCAGTGGGAGGTGCAGCAGCAGGAGTGCCAGGTGCTGCCTGGTGAGGACGGACACTCATCAATACATTTTATTAATGACTAGAAATTCATGTGGTTTGTGTTTTAATGTAGAATCTTGGAAAAAAACTAATAAAAAAAAATCACTTTTCACACTGACTTTGAATCAACCAATCATGAATTCTTAATGTCTTCTTTGGCATTATTAAATCAGCTTATTTATGAAGCACCAATTCACAAAAAAAAAAAGAAAAAAAGAATCCAATTCAATCACACATATGTTCCAGTTGATCCTAGTTGTCAAACAGTACAGTAAGCTCTGTTTACTACTCAAAAGTAGATTAAAAGTTTCTATTTTAGGAAAACCAGTAGATTGCATTGAGTTACTGACTTGCAGCATTCAATCCATCCCTAATATAATATTATTGCTTGCTAAGATAGAAATAACATGTGGAGATTAAAGCCAACATTTGAAAGTTCTTACAAAACCTATAAATAAACTTACAACCTCAAATAAAGAAGAATAAAATCAGCAGTATCCAAATCAAATTCACCTGTGAATTGATTTTAATATATTCACTTCTTAGGATATCTAGTACCAATTTTGTTGATGTGCCCAGTTGGCTTCTTGTTGGTGTGATAAGTGCTGTAGACTGACATTCACTCTAGTTTTAGCTTCATTCACCAAGATATTACCATTTAACAAAACTAACTTTTTCTGTCACACATCTCAGCAACATAAAGCAATATTTTAACAAGAAAAGTCTCTTTCCTGCCACTGATATATGTGACTCCACACTCTAGGACTCCACACTCTAGGACTGCAACAAAAAACAAACAAAAAATAAAACATGTAATTCATATCCCATACCAGCAGGTGGGACCAATGTCAACGTTCGCCTCAAAATAAATTAAAAAAAAAAAAATCTTGAGGATGGCAAATGCAGTGTTAGGCTAAAGATTGCCTCAGAGTAAGTGTAGCCGGTGTTCTCTTTGATACTCTTTACCTTTTGCTCTGAGTCATTACATTTTTTAATGTACATTAAAAAAGGAGAAATAAAAAAACACTTTTTTCCACAAAAAGCAATCCCCTTGTGAAGGATTTGCTGCAACAGTCAAACAATGTCCCTGTTTCTATGTGAAGTTATATTGGTTGAGCCTCTCAGTCCACCAGACCAACTTTGACTCACCAGTCTGTTCTATCTCTGCTAAGAACAAAATATACACTTGGATTGGTTGTTCAGCTTCACTGGAGACAGAACCATCCTGTGCTTTTCAGGTCTTACAGTGGTTTTAAAAAGTTGTGATGGACCCTCAGTCGGTGGGCTGATGCTGCGTACATCTGACTAACTTGTTAGCTTCTACCACCTTTGAGGATTCTCCAACAATCTCACTGTGACATCATTTCGTTTTGCTACAGGATTGGAACTAGTGTCGTTGGAGTTTGGAGGAGATGTAATCTATCCAGTTGCAAATTTGTTTTAGATTCTTATTGAAAATCCAAGGGCATTTCAAGTTTTGGTACTATGGTTTGTTGACATTTCCCATATGCTTTCTAAAGACCAGTGGGCAGAAGTCAGCATCCATTATTTGTGAGGGTGTTAAAGTTTTTGTCCCTTCAGCTTCTTATCATTAGATTGCTTAACTTTGTTGTTTTGTTGTGTATGTACTTAGTCGTTTCTGCCACAGTGAGTGTGGGACAGCCTCTGTACACCCATGACTAACCACCTGTCATATCTCTGGAATCTGCATTTGTAACCAGAACTTATAGCATCATATAGTAAGGAACCTTTTCATGGCTCATTGACTTCACAAATTAAATGAAAATGTCTTTGTGTGTGAAACCATTAGTGTGACGCTGTGATTTCTGAGTGAAATATTTCAAGTCTATTTTTATTGTAATTTTTATGATTGTTGGCCTACAGGGTATTGAAAATACTGGTTACAGTAATTTATGCAAGAGGAATTAGTTCATGACCTATTGCATAAGAATAAACATTTTTTAAAAGCTTGACATTTTTAAATAGTCATTTCTAATTGATCTTATAATCAATTAGAAATGATTGATTTCTAACTGAATCATTTCAAGTAGACACCAAAAAAGTTCATTTTTTGGTGTCTCAAAAATTCTTGTTGGAATTTTTGAGACACCAAATTCTGAAAAGAAATAAAATCTTGAAATATGTGTATGTGTTTCCGTTTTTGAAAGAAGTGACAAAAAGTATAAAACTTTCTGCGATATTCTAAAGTTTTGAGATGTACCCCACTTGGAAATTGTTCTTCGCTAATTTGCTTGATTGCAGATCACTTTTGTCACTTTTGAAATCAGACTTTTTAGTTTTTTTTACTATAATTGTTTCAATACTGTTTTTCAAGTAAAATTATTTTAATGTAATTTAAATTTGTACCATTACTGTGGATTGAGGCGTAACTAAATGTGGCTTTGGAAATTACACAGGAAATTATACAGCATTCTGTGGCATGATGAACTACCAAATGTTACTGTTAAGGTTTTTATATTACAGTAAATCAAATGCTATGTCATACTGATATGTTGCAGAAATTTCACAAATGTGTGAAAAAGTGACATTTGCAAGCAGTTTGTAGGGCAACATGCTAAGGGTTTGCATATATGCATGCTCGCCCTCAGAAAGTTGTCATGTAAACTGCCCTTATTTTTTTTTCAACTATTTTATATCTTTTTCAAACACTTTGTACATGATGCTCTGGCTGGGATTTGTGAGATTTGTGTTATTTGAAGATTAAATGACCTAACCAAATCATTTAGACCACAGGTGTTAAACTCCAGTCCTCAAGGGCCACTTTTAGATGTGCCTCTGCTGCACCACACCTGAATAGAATAATTAGGTAATTAGCAAGTCTCTGGAGAACTGATCTACACAAGGAGGAGGTAATTAAGCCATTTCATTCCAGTGTTTTGTACCTGTGGCACATTTAAAAACTGCAGGACAGTGGCCCTTGAGGACTGGAGTTTGACACCCCTGATTTAGACCATTTAATATGGTTTAGGCCATGTGTGTCAAACTCAAGGCCCGGGGGCCAAATCCGGCCCGCCGTAGCTTTTTATGTGGCCCTCCACAGACTAGACTAAGCACTTAGTGTGATTAAATATTATCAATCATATCAATGCAGTTTTTATCTGTTTACTGCCAATTTATATCAATCAATCCCTCCAGTTTCTTGACAATTTAGTTGATGTATGATTATAGTCCATGATTTATACAGAGAGTAAATAAACAGTCGCATTTATTATTAGTTCCTGAAGGGACTGAAAAGATCTTCAATAATATTATGAAATTTTAAGAATTCATTGACATATTAACAGTTTGTTAACAGGTTTTATCTACACATTCTGGCACAACCGGCCCTTTAAGAGCCTTCATGATCTTGATTTGGCCCAAAAGGAAAATGAGTTTGACACACCTGGTTTAGGCCAAGCTTGAACTAGTAGTTAGCTTCTGCTTTGGTGAAAAAGTCAGGGGTTAGACAGCCATTTTTCATGCTTTTTTTTATATGTAGAACGTAAAAGCAGTAGAGGTGTGTTTGTTTGTGTGCCTAGGGCAGCTTTGTGGGAATGGCTGGTACCACATCGGGGACGTTTGCCTGAGGATCAACTCCAGCAGGGAGAGCTACGATAACGCACAGCACTACTGCAAAAACCTGGGAGGAAATATAGCCTCTCTGCTCACAGACAACCAAGTTAGTTTTGTTCTGGAGGAGCTTCACAAGTATGAGCTGGAAAATCAGGTGAGTGTTTGTTTTAAATCCAACAAATGAATGCACCAGGACCTGGCCATTATTTTTGCTGGTGCGGCCTATTGCAAATCCATTTTATCTGTCAGCGTTAATTGTTGAGACCGGATTTCATCTCGGGAAGCACTTTGTTTATTTCTAAATAGAATGTATTTGACAAATATTTTTGTCTGAAAAGATCAAGTATATTAGAACTTTATTTGTTTTTGTCTTTTATGTTTACCTTTTCTTAATCATATTAGAAAAGGTAAATTTCTTTGAGACCTACTCTTCCACAAATAACATTTTTAAAGATGTGTTTTGAATTTAAATGTGTCAGTTTTGAAAGCTCAAATCCTTTCGGCGTGGGAAAAAAGTTTGGTGTATACATAGTTAGTGAGAGAAACAATTGCTAATCATTTTAGTTCGTTTTAGAAAAGAAAGTGTTTGATTATCGTGAACAGATCTCGTGTACCTTGCCGTTTATTCTTTAAAACGTTGCACACCCAGCTGTTTAATTCATTACTAACAGTTACACCGCCTGTTATGCTAACATCATAAATTTGTAATGTTTTATAATTAGATGCCAAGGAATGTTTAGTCCAGAGATTATATAAACACTTATTTCAAATGATCATGTAGCAGGAACCGATAAATAATGAACCAGTCTGGGTGGATTATTTTTCTGTCTTGCATAATTCAGCATTACTGGCTTGGTATGATGAATCATAGATCATGTTAAAAGTCTTTAAATGTTTGAGCTTGTATCACACAGCTCCTCTGGATTCTCAGTTCTGAGAAAAGGAGCGCTACGTCTTTTCAGTTTCATATTTCTGTCTTTTACTTCCCTGAGGAGTTAAACAACTTTTTTTTTTTTTTTTTTTATCTCAGCCCATCACAGAGCACAAAGTTCATTTGTGTCAGGAAATCCAGATGTGTGCAAAACATCTGGCAGCTTGGATAGGAATGTTTAACATGCTTTCTTCCTGTAATGTTTATGTAGATGTAAATTGAGAAGCTCTGGGACTTGTTTTACCTCACACAGTGCTTCTGATCTCAGCCACACCTTTAACAACTGAAGATAAAATTGCTTCAACTCTTTGTAGTTTGTTTGAATTCAAGCTTATAGTAGGGTTGTAAGCTTCACTTCTTTTTCCTGAACTACAAGTGTTTTATTATAAGTTACAGCTGTGGGAAAAGATTCCAAATCATTACTGGCCATTATCAATAAATCACATTTGATTTCTCACAAGGTGTTCAAAAATTTAACTTTACTCAGCTGTAGTAAATACCAGACATGCTGAACATCTGGAATCAGTTTTTGCTTTTGTAATGCCTTCTTATAAAGACATTGCAAACTTATTTTAATAATTAGTGTTAAGTCTGATTTAAGGCACTTTTTTACCAGACTGCCTCTAAATGGTTTGGTTCACCTCAACCAGATTCATTTTATGTTAACTGGTCCGGCGTGACTCAGCCCAACTGTTCTCAGATTTTTGTACCTACTTCAGGGGTAACACGAACAGCACTGATCGAGATACGGCACAGAAACCATTTGTTTGCATCCAGTGATTGGCTTGTGATTTACATCACTGACAACTCCAAACTACATTATTAGCTGTGGCTCATGGGCATACCGTCTGCTATCAGAGAGCTGATAGAGAGGAGCAGTAAGAGTTGTATCACACCTGACTGAAGTTGGCCCCCCCACCTTCTTCAAATCAGACAAAATTGGTGTCAAACGTTTGTGCTGTGTTTGTGCTGGTTTGTGGAGCAAACATTTTTGTTTGTGCTGGTATCATTCTGAAGATATTGAGAAAAATGTTCTCCAGGGGTCATCAGAGGGCAACCATTCCCCTGGCCCTGCTCACATTTGCAAAAATAAATGCATTTGGTGTCAATCAACTGTCCTATGTTTATGCTAGTTTGTACAAAGTGATTTTTTTTTTTTTTAATATTCGAGGCCACATCACTTTTCACTTTGTACAAACCTCAACCAGATTCATTTTATGTTAGCAGGTCTGGCGCGAACGCAGCCAAGTTGAATTGACACCTATTTCGTCTGATTCGAAGAAGGTGGGGGGGCTGATTGACCTTTGACGTCTAAAAACATTTATATCTTTCAAATGATAGCTGCACAAATATTTTTTTCCTGCACAAACGTTTGACACCAATTTTGTCTTATTTGAAGAAGGTGGGGGGACTGGTTGACCTTTAACCTTTCATTAATAACTTCAAAGCCAAAGCAGCACAAACAAAAATTTTTGCTGCACAAACGTTTGACACCAATTTTGTTTGATTTGAAGAAAGTGGGGGGGCCAACTTCACTCAGGTTTTAAACCTTAGTAGTGGCAGGAACACATGCGATAAGTTTTGCTGCAGAATGAGCGTGATTTAGTTGCTTTGAAGAACTGACTGTGATAAAGAAGAGAAACTGTGCAGCTGGTCAGCTTTTTGTTGACATCAGTGGAGAGTTGACCAAAGCTGCTGCTCATGTCCTTCCCATCATAGTGAGGAACGGAGCATATAATGTTGAAGCTCGCTGTCTGGCTTACAACTGAACATTAACCAGTTTGTGCGTGACTTGCAAGTTGAAAAACATCTTAAGATGGAACCACAACAGGTATTTGGAGAGATGTTCTGAGGAATAAGCAAGCAAAGTATGAATTTGTGCCTTATTAGGCCTGATGAAATCATTCTCTTTGGAACATACACAAAACTGGCATACTTGGGTCCAGTAAAAAAAAAACCATGATCCAGATTTCACAAAGCTAAAATGAACAACAAGCTAAATAAACTCAGAAAATACTTCTGTATGATTTTTAACAAATTATTTTTATTAATCCACATGGTTTTCTTTCACCAAGAAAAATGCATAGGATACCTCAAATGACATGCTCAGCAGTGTGCTTGACTCTGTACAAGGAAACCTCATGACCTACATTCTTTCAATAGCTAAAAAGAAAAACTTTCAATAGCTGAAAAGAAAAACAAAAAACCCTTTATTCTTCATTTATAACGTCACAACTTATGGCAGAAGTTCAGAAACCTCCCATCATTTCGGTAAAATCCTCAAGATTGAAAAGAAATAGCCCAGCTGTGGTAGCTATGGCGAAACCACCAATCATCAGTCTTCCCACTGAAGCTTTTTTTTTTTCTTCCAAATTTGCAAAGTTCAAATGAATGTAATAGTCATGTGATTGAGATTGGAGGGCGATTGAGAAGCAAGTGCTGGTGTGAAGAAGCACTTGCTTTTCCAGTTTTTTTTATTTTTCTCTACCTCTTTTGCTCTTTTGTTTCAAAACTAACAGAAAACTCTTTTTTTTTTTTTTTTTTTGTTTAATTAAGCTCAACAAATTTTTCACCATCTGACATATTTAGATTCTATACCTGCAGCTCTAATCAGTTCTTTTACTTAACTAACGTTATTAATTCCTGTTTCCAGTCCTTCTTGAACATTTAAAGTTTTATTTGGTTTTTACCTGTTATTGTTGGAGTTTTTCCTCAACCCCTAACCTTTTTATTTTGAAATTTCCTCCATTTTCTTGCCACAAGAACTCCAAACTGAGGACATTTTTCATAGTTGTTATGAAGCAAATAATTTAGAGAGCAATAAAAGACTGAGAAGTGTCAGTATTTGACACTTAAAATGTTTTCCTAGAGAAAGTGACATAAAAGGAGCAGGCCGTTCATACAGTACTGGTTCCCTGTTTATGTGAGATGATCTCATATGCTGTTGCACATTTGAATGTGTTAGTATTTGTTAGCAGCAGTTTTTTTTTTTTTTTTTTTTTTTTCTGTAGTCTTTGGTCAACCAGGATCTACATATATTGATAGTTTTCAACAGAGATTGCAGATTAATAAGGTAAAGCTGTTCTTCCACAGAAGTTATCTCCATGGGTGGGTCTGCGGAAAATCAACGTGTCCTACTGGGGCTGGGAGGATGCGTCCCCATTCACCAGCAGCACTCTGCAATGGTTGCCGGGGGAACCCAGTGACTCAGGCTTTTGCGCCTTTTTGGAGAGAACGGAGCCGGCCGGACTTAAAGCCAATCCCTGCACCGCCACCACTGACGGCCTGATCTGCGAAAAACCTGCTGGTGAGGAGGCATTAATGAGATAAAATGGTGGGGGAGGTAGAAGAACTGGTTCAGATCAAAGGACTAGACTCTAAGTGCTGAAACTATGGGTTTTGGATTAAATAAGAAGTGATTAAAATATGACATATTTTAATGACGTACTCGTATGCTAACTTCATGACTTCAGGGTGTGAAAATTGGTAATTTGGATCATCATGTGTCTTTAAAATCTGTTTTCTGCTTCAGTTTTTGTGATTCTTATAACTGATTGAGATTTTCTGTCTCTGTCCACGTCTGTCCTTGTGTCCCACTGCTCAGGGAGTTTGCAGAGTCAAAACACTCGTCCCTGCAAGATGCCATGTGCCCTGCGGACCAGCTGTGCCAACTGCACCAGCCAGGCCATGGAGTGCATGTGGTGTGAGAGTACCCAGCGGTGCGTGGACTCCTCGGCGTACGTCATCTCTTTCCCATACGGCCAGTGTATGGAGTGGCAGACTCAGGAATGTTCTGGTAAGGTTTGAGGAATGTTTTTTTTCTTAAATGAATGTGTTTAAAAACTTTTATTTACTCCAGAATAAAAAAAGAGTTTAAGTTGGCAGGTATCCATAGATTAAGCAATAGATGCCTTCTGTAGGTTGTACTTTGAACTTTTGCTCAAAAAAAGCTATCAGTCAGCTGCAAAAAAGTCTGAACTAACGTCACTTACCATTTTGAATATGTTTCTCCATGATTTTGAGAACAGTTCTTAAACCTCACAATAAATTTTGCTGGACAATATATTGTCCCAATAATTACTGTGATAAACATCTTTTTTGAGACCATTTTCAAGTAACATATTGATAATGGGATAATACATATTCATTCTCTTAAAGAGCAATAAGCTTTAATTTTTTAAAGACTGAACACTGGAACTAGAAAATATTTTAATTGTCCAAAATAAAAGAAATGACTGAAACAATAAATAAAACATGATGTCTCTACACAAAGTTTCTCTTTAAAAAAAGATTAATCATCAGAATAAAAGTTATCAATGGTGTTTTAATTTGTCATGCGATTAATTTAAGGCTTATGTATAAGATTTTTACTTTAGCACAAGTGTTTGCATTGTTATTCATCAGTTGCTACCACTGGAATTTAGCTTCAATGTAGTATATGAATAATGATTATAGGCAATAGTGATCCTTATTATTAAGAGTTACACACACAGATTAACACACAGTCCAGCCTGGAGGCAGGGTCGCAACTCCTGTAACCACAGGGCATTAAAAGAATGTTGTACTGTGACAGAGGTGACACAATCTGAGCTATTCTCTACCTCAGGTTCATATTTTGTAGCAGTTCACTGCAAATTCAGTGGCTCCCCTCATATAACTCGTTAGTTTTATTTTTTAATAGACTTTAAAGTAGGATTTTATTTGCTTAATGTTTTTATTATTTTCATAATACAACAAGACGGATACAAAAAAACATGCACTCTTTTTTGCCTTCAGTATATTTTTGTCAAAGTATTCTGAAGCAAAACTTATGATTTTTCATTTGTTAGACAAACGGGCACTTCTCTGTAAAATGTTCGTTTCTTAATTTAAAGACAGCTTCAAAGTCAGATCTTTTGTTTTTTTTCTCTCTCTATCCTGGAGTTGAGTGCAGACACCATTCCTGTCTGCAGTTTGAAGCCATGATTGTTTTCCCTTCTTTTGTGCTAACTTCATTCCTTCATCAACTCCCTCTTTCTGTATTCATCTGAGGCTTGGTGGCAGACGGTGCGTGGGAGGTTTTTGTTCTGCTGCTTTTTTTTTTATCTTTGTTGCTCAGAGTGCACTGCTTTGCATAAAATATAACAAATTTTCGATTTATTACCTCTGATACGACATTGTTCATTTAAAGTCTATCAGCCTTATTGTTTTCTAACCTTCTGCTTCAACTTTTTGTTTTATGGACTATTAATGTCGTGTTATAATTGAATACAATATTCTTGACATTTGTCTAAGAATTTTATCTTTAAAAAAATATTTGATTGGCTGCAGCATTGCCTTATCTTTGCACACTAAAATAATTTTCAGATGTTTGAATGTTTCGGAAAACTTTTCCGATTCACTCCCATTAGAAAATTGGGTTGATTCAGATGAACATTTTCTGCAATATTGTATAAAAATAGTTATATGAACAATTTTATAACTTCTTAGATGAGAAAATATTAGGAAAATGTTAAGTTCATGTTAGGCTTGGTAAAAAGCCAAAGTATTTCCTCTTTTCCCATGGTTTTTTTTTTTTGCTTTCATTTTAATATGGATATATCCAGCAGTCACTCTTTAAACTTGGCAAGGGTTATTGCAGAAAGTTCTTAATTTTGTTGCTCAGAACAGACTTAAGTATACTTTCTAGACCGACAAAATTTAAAATGGTTAAAACTATAGAGATTTCTTTTATTAAGGCAACTGTCTGAGAACTTTTTTCAGACCTACTATAATTTGTTCTTTTCTGATTTATTTTTATTACAGTGTTGCATCTTTAATTTATTGGCTAAAAATAAAACAAATCACAATATAATGCATTTTTAATTGAAGAAATTTGTGCTTTTAGGTTGTAGTACAAACTGTGTGAACGCCACGAGCATTCACCTTCCATTTGTGCGCACTGCCTCTGGTCCTGTGCTTGCTATTATTTGGCTTCAAATAGCACTTTAGTTAGGTACATAGATGTCTGTTTGTTTAATACTAAATTAGCTAAGGTTATAGCAGCATAAATGAAAACATTTTGCCAACGTGTTGAACAATTTTTGAAGAAATCTGAACTCGCGTAGCTTTAGACACCTCTGATGGTGCAGATCACAGAAGTTGGATTTTCATTCTTAGCTGCTAAAAATTCTGCAATGATGCAAATTCCTGATGTAAGGTAACATAGGCATCCTATTTTTTTGCCCCCAAATTTAGCTATTCTTTCTAAATGCTGTAAGTAGGTCTCCGTGTTAAAATAAAATGCTTAGATTACAGACGGTATCAAAACTTAGATGCAACAATTAGGCCTGTCACAATAAATCTTAAATCAATCAATCCCACGATAAATGAAAATTATCAACCTCGTTTTAATTTATCTGTTTCTATAGATGACATTGGATGAAAAGAGCTCAAGTACGGTGCTCTCCACTGTCCCCTGCCTTCCTTATTTCCATATCGTATTTCGTCTGGTAGTCGGATATGTCTGTCTTCTCTGTATAAATCTAATTAGTGAAGGGCAATATAGCATACAAACTTCATAACCTGTATCTTTTGGTTGAATGCAGTTTTTATTTCCACTTTGGTTTTATGTTTAGTTTTTTTGTTAACAGAAATTGAGAGTCCATTTTGTTTACTCGTCCCAGAGTTAAGTGTTCTTTTGAAAATGAAATATATTTTATTTTTGGCAGGATGCACTTGCATTATTATGTCATTACCATTACATCAGTTTAAAATGGTCTTCAAACGATATTGTCGTTTATCACAATAATTCTTAAGTCAATTAATAGCTCAGCAAAATTTGTTATTGTGACAGGCCTAGCAACAATAGAACAAGGCACTGATTTGTTCTGTATGTAAATCAAGCAAAATGTCATGAAAATCTGTTCAGTAGTTTATATACAAATACATTCTTTCAAAGGTTTTCAGTATCACATGAAGTTTAATTATTACGGTCTCAGTTTATACCACTTTTTATCTCTTTATGACCACAAACTGCAATGTGTTTTTTATTGGAATGTTATGGGAGAGACTAATGTAAAGTGTTGCGTGAAATAATACAACAATTTGTAAACCCCAAAAGATATAGCATGCACTTGTACCAAACAAGATTAGAGTCAGCACAACGTAAATTCACATCCTACGACAGCTGCAGGTCATTTTGATTATATTCTTCACAGCTTTGCATACCTTGAAATTGAGATTTCTTTCTTGTTTGGAAAATAACTCAAGCCCAGTCAGAGTCAGTGGAAAGCAAATGTGAAAATCTCATTTTTGTTCTTGCTACAGATTCTAAATTGGATGTAGATTTTAACCAGGCAATTCAAATACTTGAGCATTCTTCAATCTAAGCCATTCTATTGTAGCTCCAGTTGTATATTTTCATTAGTTCTCCTAATTTATCAGTCTGGATGTCTTCTACTGCACCCAACAGGTTTTCCTCCAGGATTGTTTTGTATTTAGCTCCTTCCTTTTGCCTATCAAAATGAAGGAGCTTTCTGACCATCACCTCAGTATTTCATTATAGGGGTGTTGTGTTCAAGCTGATGTGCAGTGTTAACTTTCCATTGCACCATTGTCACTGAAAAGGTAGATTTTTGATGAATCCCTCTTGAGTATCTTCGTTTTTCATGGACTGTCAAACTGCCTTCTGGACGTTTTATGGCTTTCATTTTTAAAATGGCATTCTTAATGCCATTGTTTCGTCTGTTTTGTAGAGTACACAACAAATACCATAACTATGGTATTTGACCAGACCGTAGTTATGGTATAGTTATGAACAAATACTATATGCTGACATTTATAGTTTTAACATGAAAGACTTATCTCTAACAAAATATCTAATGATGTATCAAATTACACCAAGAAAGCAACCACCTTGTAATATTTTCTTATCAGTCAGTGACAGGGGGAAGGCGTAAACCTTGTTCTGTTTTCAGCTTGGATGTGACAGTCTTCAAAAAAGACTTGTCAGTTTTAGTCTTATTAATATTGTTGTGTTGAAGACTGATACCTTTTGGGTTTGAGCTTCCAGAGATGTGGCAGTTAATATGAGGGAGGATAACTCATTCAGGCTGCATCCAGTTAGATCAGTCAGTATGATCAATCATCACTTTACCAAATCAGACCTGAACATGAGTGGCTTAGCATTAATGTTTTGCTTTAGCTTTGCAGAACATAATAAATCTATGTTGAAAATTCTCTCAATGTTTCCTTTCCCCTCAGAGAAAACCTCAACTTATATCAACAGTTAACTCACCTTTAAAGCAAAAAGTGTTACTAGGAAGTAAACGGATACTTGGACTTGGCAGAGAAGTAATTTGAGATCTACCCAGCTCAGCCTTTCAGAGATGTTGTGTTGGGTTCATGATTAAAAATCAGAAACATCATTAACAATTAAAGATCTGGGGGAAATACAGCAGATTTGACAAACAGGGCCCAGACAAAGTAGTGAGACTTGACATTGTTTGTGGCGCTTATGTTCACCAAACGGATGGGTGACAACATGAAAGGATTGAGCCAGAATAAAACTTGGTTGGGAGGAATTGATGGTAAAGATGGCTATGTTCAAAGTCGAAAGATCTAGAACAACGCATGATAGTGACATTTTTCTGGCACTCTTGAGTAAGCCAACAAAGGAGAGGCAATGCGACAAATATTGAACAATTTTCAACTTTGTGTTATGTCGCAAGCCTGCATGTTCGCATCTATGTGTATGAGCCTGCATGTTCACATCGACATGTATGAGTTAAAAATTTTACAAGCACAAATTTTGCCCGTTGCTTGGCTGGAGACAGACGAGCAATTGTCGCCTCATCATGCAAGTTCCATAAGAACTGCTTGGAAAGAGTGTCTGCCATGTGTCGAGCCCATTATGAACATCAGCCACTAAGGATAGTGCCTTCAGTGTTCAAATCTTTAACATCAACCCATTCTTTATCTGGTCATTTGCAGAATTTAGATCTCTGTTCTTTTAACAGTACTTTTAAATTGACACAGGCCAGTTGAACCAGGACATTAGTCATTATCAAAAAGAGTCAAGTCATCTTTTATGAAAACATTCCTTCTGCACAATCACCTTTGTGCCACACCGTGATCTGATGTCAGGTCTCACTTTGGCATCCCTGGAAAGCATATATTTGAATTGATATTCTATAGTCAGTATTTGACGGCAAGTGTCTCTGAAGTTGGCACTTTACGTATCCATGAGCGTCCCTGCTCAACTGTCAAGGCCAGCCAGATACTCCTGAGCCTGGGTATCTGCACTGCAGCATCCTCTCTCTCTTTCATTTTCTCTCCTGAGAACATCCTGAGAAAACCGCCCGAGAGAAGACAAATACTGCTTTCAGGAGCAACATCATCCTCATATGGTCTGAGTGTGAGGTTCACCAATCATACTCAGTAAGGACACCAAGCCTGATTTACTGAGTGACCTTATATGCGTCTTGTCATCTTCCCATTCCCTTTCTATCAGTACACAGGTGGCAAGACCTCAGTCAGCCCATCTTTGAAGCTCCTGAACAAATGTTTCCATTGACTATATAATTGTGCGATTTGACATTTCAAAGGGTCATGGTGCAGAATGTTTTTTAGTGACTTATTACATAAACAAACTTGGTCATGTGTGATTTTAATTGCATTTCTTATTAAATGGGAATTGTGTTTTTTTTTTTTTTATTTTTTTTTTATTTCAAAATTAGAAGAATATTGACAAAGCTAGGACAATCCCTATTTCCAGAACTGAGGTTGTCCTCACTTGAGGCAGGACACCCTCCCTCCCTGACCCGGAGAAGGCACGCTACTCTGACAGCCCATATCAAAGGGCCCAATACCCCATAAGCCTGGAGTTCAAGTATCTCAGGATCTTGTTCACGAATGAGGGAAGAAAGGAGTAGGAGATTGACAGGCGGATTGGTGGAGCATCTGCCGTGAAGCGGGCCCTGTACCGGTCCGTTGAGGTGAAGAGAGAGCCGAGTCAAAAACTGAAGCTCTTGATTAACCGGTCGATCTATGTTCCTACCGTCATCTATGGGTCATGACCGAAAGAAAGAGATCGCGGATACAAGCAGCCGAAATGGGTTTCCTCCGTAGGGCGGCTGGGCTCTCCCTTAGAGTTGGGGTGAGAAGCTCAGTCATCCGGGAGGGACTCAGAGTAGAGCCGCTGCTCCTCATCAAGTGGAGCCAGCTGAGGTGGCTCGGGCATCTGGTCAGGATGCCTCCTGGACGCCTCCCTAGTGAGGTGAGGTTTCTGACAGTTATTCTACTTGAGATGATTTAAAAAAACAACTAATTAATCCTCTAGTTATGAAATTACATACTGACAGTGAAGTCTTTGTCAGATCATGTCTAATGAGATTCCAGTTCATCAGAATTAATGCCCAACTAAATCAACAGTGGCAGGCACAGGCTTTTTGGGGCAAAGGTGCTCAACTAGAAAAAAAAGTTGTCAGTTATCACTGGCTATTTTCATAATTTTAATACCCAGTCAGTGTTGTACTGCCTGGGCTTAACAAAGACCTTTCATCTTTGTCTTAATTTTAATTACTGACTCAAAAATTAAAGTAATACCGCTTTTGTGTTAAAACAAATTTATTTTATGAACAGCCAAGTCTCTTAAAGCAATGTAAATGTTTACCTTTGCGCAAAGGAAGACTTGGCTTTGTGTGGATTAGTTTTATCCGATTGAAACTTCGTCATTGTCTTTGAAGTATTGACAGAGGTGCAAAATTCAGTGAGAGCTGTCAGAGAGGGGATGGAAATAAGTGAAAGTTAAATTTAGAGGGAAGAGCACAGAAGGAGAGATAATCAAAGGGTTGATTTCTTCCTCTCTTATTCCATTTATGCCTAAAGGGGATATGATGCTGAAAAAGAAGCAGTGGATGACGGCTTAGTTAGTAGGGGGAGTGAAGGAAAAATAAAAATGTAGATGAGAAATATAGATAGAAAAATCAAGCACAAGTTTGGTTATTCAGGCAGGGAAAGAGGAAATGAATCGGTGTTGTGTGTTGAATAATGCAACTGCAGGAAACACACAAATGGAGGACGGGGTCCACATTCTGAGCTGGGACAAACAATACGAGATGCTTGTGAAGCTGGAACATCTGTGGGCTTTTGGAAATGGCTCTCACTGAAAGAGGAAACAGACTTCTTGTGAAAATGCAAATTTTACCTGCTGCTGCATTTGAATAATCTCACTGGCCTGCAAGAGACAACCTCTTGATAAGTTCTGTGTGTTATGTTCACACCAACAACCCTACAAAGTCTCACCTTCTCCTTTGTGTTTATACGAGTGTATGCTGTGCACCCTGTCTTTGTGGAGGAAAACTTCTCAACAGGAAAACAAGTCGACGCTCAGACTGAGAGCAAAGCTGACAAAAAAAACAAGCTATAAAGTTAAGTTTGGAGTGGCATATTTCCAGAAAACACATGCATAAAACACACACTTGATTTCTTATGCGTGTCACCTTTTGCCTGTTTTCCTACCTATGCCAGTATCTCAATATGGGTTTTTTTTTTTTTTTTTTTTTTTTTTTTTTGTGGAGTAGCTTTGAATGCCATACCATAAAACATGTCATTTTTTTTAATTTTCACCTCTGAAGTGCTTTTTGAATGTCACATCCACTTCATGAATACAAATGCCTCTCCAAATGTGTTGGAAGGTGGTGAAATGGAAAGTCCATTTCTCTATAAATGCTCAGAAGTAAAGAAATGCACAAAATGTTTTTGGGAAGGTGACTTCTTTGTTAGTCTAATGTGATTACAGCCAAATCTAATCTATGAATATTAGCCCATGTAAAGCAAAAATCTGGGAATACATTTAAGAATGGCTATGACAGGATTACACTTTGATTGCACTTCTGGTCAAATATGAATCAACATGCTGAGAATCTATCCCCATATCATTAAACACCTCCACCTGCCATCATGATCCTTAACACAAGGCAAGAGGAATCCATATTTATAGGTTTTCTTTTCCAAGTTTCGACCATCTTAATATTGCAGCTGAAAAAGGACTAACCAGACAAGCTGCTATTGTCTGATTTTGATGATGTGGGAATTCTGTGAGATTTCTGTTCTTTGCTGAAAGGAGCATTTGCTAACTGATGTACTGTATTTTTTTTCGGACGATAAGACACCATTTTGTTCCCACACTTTGAACCATGCGGCCTGTGGCCCGGTGCAGCTTTTCTGTGGATTTTTCTTCAACTGCCACAGGGCTCTTTTGCATGAAGTGAATCATTGGAAATCAAAGAAGAAAGCGCTAATTTTCATTTAGAATATGGACATGCTAGCAGCAAGTACAATGGGAGAAATTTCTTCAAACTCATATCCCCTCATCATGGAAACCACACAAAGAAGTTCAAATGATGCAGCTTTTAAGTTGAGGGTTATTAATCTGGCAGTATAGGAGAGAAATGGAGCTGCTGCATATTAGCACGTAAGCTCGGAGTGAACGAATCCTTGGTGTGGCGTTGGAGATGGATTGTTGCACCCTTAATAGCAAATTTATTTTAAAAAACCTAGAGCGGAGCTACCAGTGACTTATAGCCTGGTGCAGCTTACATTTGTATGTTTCCAGGTTTTTGTTTTTTTTTAACTTTGTAGGTGTGGCTACAGTCTAGCGCTTGCTGGAGAAATGGCTTTAGGGGCTAGACTCGCACATTTATTTTAGGCTGTATTTACCCAGAATGCCCTGTGCTACAGTCCACTTTCTTATTTTTAGAGCAGTCTCCCGTCCGCTTAACATTCACATTTGGTTCCCTTTAAAATCTCTGGAGATAGTGCATTTTATCTAGTCATTGCAGAATCTCAAACATTTTGGCATAGTGGCATGAAATCTGATTCTATTCATCTGGAACCTCTACTGTTAGACTGGCTGCTTTCTGTTATACAACATGTACAATTTTTATTATTGCATTATTTCTGAACTGATTTTTAATCTTTTTCCTCTGTTTGTCCACACCCACCAGCTCAGAACTGTTTGGGTCACAGGACCTGCGCTGAGTGCCTGGACAGAGTTGAGTGCGGCTGGTGTGGCGACCCCAGCAACACCGGCAAAGGCGTGTGCATGGAAGGTTCCTATCGTGGGCCCCTGAAGCCTTCAAGCACCAGGTCTGGATCCAGACTGCAGGACAGGGATATGGTGGTGGATCAGAGCCTCTGCTCTTCGGACAGAGGCTACAATTGGGCCTTTATCGAGTGTCCTGGTGAGTGGACATTTGCACCAAATTGTTGTTGTTCAACAGGTATGATTACATTGACGTTTTGACATTGTTACAACTGCAAACTTAAAAACTCGCTATTCAATGTGTTAAAGTGTAACATGAACCAAAGTTAAAGTCGCAAACAGTTTTAGCCACAATCGAAAATAAAAATGCAATGAAAGCATTTTCATTTCCATCATTTTGCAACTATTGAATCCACCAACGCTGCATTTCGCTTCCTTCCAGCATGTCAATGTAACGGCCACAGCAGGTGTGTGAACAGCAGTGTGTGTGAGCACTGTGGGAACCTGACAGCAGGGACGCACTGTCAGACCTGCATCCCTGGTTACTATGGAGACCCCACCAATGGAGGGAAGTGTAATGGTAATACTACTCCTCTCGAACTCTTTAAAGCCCTTGCTTTCTGTCCTTACAGCTTTTATGTCTTGAAGCGTTTGTTCTAAGACAATGTTGTAATGGTTGCCTACAGCCTGATGGGGGCAGTGTTTAAAAGCTTTAGGATACTAATAAGTGGTGTTTTAGAACAAGAAACCGCATGTAGTTTGAAGCAGGAGTGGAGAGAGTGTGCTGCAGCTTAGAAGAGACGCAGCAGTTCAGACCGTCCTGCATGTTTTGGTGTCATATGGAAACAGTTACACAATGTGAAATTTTGTGTGGTCATTTGGGTTAGGTGCAACTGTTTTAATGGTTTTATCTCAGTAGGGGATGAATCAGCAATGACCAGAGAGAAAGGAGTGAATGAATGCGTGAGCAAGCGAGTGCTGGTGAAGTGAGACAGAAGTGCAGTCACATTAGTTTCCCTGTGACTGATGTTTGTTTTGGCTTGGTGGCGGCATGACATTAAATTGCTCTTAATCATTTTCTTATTTCCTGACTTGACTGGTGTCTCTGTCCCTGGTGGATTTTCACAGTTGGTATCGCTCTGATGGATGCATGTCAGGCCCCACCTTTACCCTCCGGGCTGAACAGCCAGTGGCTTTCCCTGCTACTTTGGCCTCATTTTGTTGTCTATTCAATCTTTTGACTTTATTTATGGAATTATGTCTCTGTTGCCATCAGTACTTCATTCTGCTCTTCTGTCCTATTCTTGCATTTCCTTCTTAATTTTATCGTTCTATATTTAGTTTTTGCTTACTTATATTTTGTTTGCTGTAAAAACACAAAATCTTCCAAAGTATTTTTGGTCCAGTTTCCAGTGCAAATATCTTAATTCACTTGAAATAAGAGAAAACTAACTTAGAAGAAGCTTCTCAGTAAGACATAGGAGCTTGTTTTAAGTTGTTTAATATTGATGAAAACATATTAGGGTTGTGAATCATTTCACTACAAACACGGGGAAAATATCTTATTAATGAAATAATCTACCAATGGACCAAGTACCTTTTTCATCAATATTTAGGAGTTATTGACTTAAAACTAGTTTATTTCCTGCTTAGAAGTTATTTTTGAGTTAGTTTTGTCTTATTTGCACTAGAAACCAGACAAAAACTACTTGATCAGATTTTTTTTTTTTCTATTAATTTTAAAACAAAATGCAACAGTGACTTTTTGTTTACATACTAACTATATTCTTTCAGTTTTCATGGTTTTAAGAAAGAGAACGTTTATTATTAGGGAAACTTCTCACTGTTCAGTTGGAGATGGTGTTGTTCACACTAACGTTTAGAGAAGTCCATCACACAATCATGGAATTGTTGTCCTCTCTATGTTGCTGACAAAGAGCAATCCAGTCTGTAGCCTCAGAACAATCCTGGAAGGTTGTATAGCATGTGGATGCACAGGGAGAACCCCCGTATGTCCCAAGTCAGAAACCAACTTTACTTGATTCAAATCCAAGTTGATTTCAAACTCTCGTTGGATTCTTTACCTTTTGACATTAGCGGTGTTGAATACACACAAAGTCAAGTTGGTCAGTATATCGCTACTGAACTCCATCTGCTTTCACATCCTCGCATCTCCATCTTCTACCTCTCTCTGCAACACAATCATTTCCTGCCTCAGTTTACACTGACTCCATCTCCCATCCTCAGTTCCCCGTTCCACCAAGCAATTCATCCTTTTTTCTGTCTCCATTCTTTAGATTTACCTTGAGCTAAACGGCCTGGAGTAAATGACGTGTGGCCAATTAGCGTGCTGAATGATGGAGAAACAGCTCTCTCTCTGCCAGAGAGGAGAGGAAAAGGGGAATCGGCTTGTGAATAGAGGATAGAGGGGAGCTGGGATAAGAAGAGAGGAAGGGTCGGGAGAGGAAGGACACAAAGCAGGGTTAATGTGGGTGGAAAAGGACAGATGTCCTTGGTTTGAGGACATGACGGAAGAGATGGAGGACGGAATGGAGTGGGAGAGATAAACGAAAGACAGAGGAGAGGGGAGTCTGTCCCTGTGATGGATGATTAACTAACCTTGTCAAATCTGGATGAAGTGTGTCTGAGTGTGTGTGTGTGTGCAGGGCATTAGTGTCCTTTCTCTTTGACTGGATCATTCACTTTGTCCTGCACACTTACAAAATCAAACCGACCATGAGAGCCAAAAACCAGGTGATGTCTATTTAGCCCCTCAGATCATAGATTTTAGACCCCAGACAGAAACGTGTAAATGTTTCAAGCACCTCCCGGCTCATTGTGTTTGATCTCTCGTCTCATTTTCATTACGTTACAGGAGCATATTTAAAAACATATTTTTCACGTGAAAAGGTTGTGCCAACCAATCAAAACCAGAAGGAGGGTCTTAGCACTGTCAATCAACATCATTCACTCACTGCTAAATGTGCTAAAAACAACTTATCACTACAGGAAAAATCTTTATCTGCTGTCATTGGTAGCTATGCTAACTAGACTGAGCATTCACAACAAGTTGTGTTAGCTGCAGCATAGGGATGAACAGCCACATGAGGTTGTGATTGACAGCACTGACTATCCTGCCTCTGATTAGTTGCTTCTAGAGAGCACTGGGAGAAAGCAGAGGAAATAGGTTTTTCACAGATTATCACTCATACCATACTTTCACAACATAATGACAGTTAACAAATATGTAAAAAATACTTTTTATAAAAGTTACATACTGCAGCTTTAATTTCACTTTGGAGAGGGCAGGTCAGGAGGGACGTGGGTTAGAGCTGCTTCTGACTGACTCACCTGTTTAGTGTGGTAAAAGGTACAGGAACAAGGTAGAGCAAATGTGTGCTTTTTGGTCTGGCAGGAGTAACGTTTGTTTTACTGCTAAAAACAATTTTAGAAAACACAATATGATAAATTTTTTAATTGGCAGGGCCCCATTTTAAATTTCTACAAACAATAAGTAAATAAATACATTAATTAATTAATGCTGGGGCCCTTGGAATTGTCATAACCAATGTGGCCCCCCTGAAACTGATTATATGGTGTAAATAATATTTGCTTTTTAGCCAAATATTTCATTCTTGAATGTCATCTCTTTAATACATCCCAAAATTTGAACACCGGAAAAATATGTTCAATTTATTTTACGAGTCTTTCTTTTAAAATATTAGTATTTTAATAAATTTTCCTGAATATTATGTTGTGCATACATAATCTGCCATTCTAAGTTTTAGATTTTTTCTGTTTTCTTTTTTGTGTGTTCTTTATACTGTAAGTCTGGACTTTATTTATTTATTGTACACTTCATGGTACCCATTTTGATATTCATTGTATCATGTTAACATGAATAAGAAATGAAATGCAGGTGGAATCACCTTTTAGCCATCTTCAGAGTCAGAAACTAATCAGCGCTTTCTAATTTTCAGAATGTTTGATATACAATTTTAGAATTTTTTTTTTTTTTTATATTCAGGATGAAACAAAACTGGTTCCTCAGAACAAATCTGCTGAGGATATACACTAATGTCCTCACATCCTTTGTGAGCATCAAAGGATATGGCTCCTTAATGCTAATAAAGGTTTTTAGGTTAAATAAACTTTGACTCAACCTTTTTTCTGCTTTTTGAAGTAGAAGTGGGCATTTATTGCACAATTTATTCTTATTATGAAACAGCTCTTATGATGATTTATATTTATCCTGACTGTGATAAACTGCAGTGTATGACGTTTGTAAACCTCAAAACTGTTTTGTCAGCATTATTAGTTTGACTATTTTTTCCACCATCTGTTTCATGAGAGCATCAACAGATTTGAAAACATAATTAAATATGAATTTTTTTTTTTACTGTCACTTTTATTGTTATAACAAAACGCCACATAATATCACAGTAAAATTCCAAGTCCATATTGTCCACCCCATTCTGAAGAAAATATATTTCACCCAAGTACTGAGGATAAGTTAAGCTCAGTTAACTCCCCCTCCCAACAAACATGCCTATGTCCTCTTTTTTTTTCATCTTCTTCAGGGAAACGTCTTGGCTTAAATGATCTCATCTTGCACTCGTTATGTTTTGTGCTACGTCACACAACACTCCTCTGCCATGAGGATCTATCACTGAGCGGCTTTATTGCTGCCATAATTTTTTTTGCATTATTCACATCAGTAGTTTACTGTCCCAGTCTCTGTGTGGTACTCAATTTCTCTCTCGCTGCACCATCAAAAGAGTGCTTTGCTCTATGAATGCATTTCTCCATGAAGGCTCATAGAGAAATGCATAATAACCATTTATTAGGCACTAAATCATTGCCACTCAATCATTTTCATAATTTATTAACTCTGTTACTTTTTTCTTTTGCTAAAATATGAACTCTACCTTTAACATAACTCTGCTGTCCAATAACAGCAGGAGAAGTTGAAAATAGGAACTGGTAAAGTTGTTTGTGATGCTGAGCTTCAATCAAAGAGAGATCTGTCTCTGAGGCATATTTTTGTGCAGATTGCCTGGAAAGCTGAAAAGAGTAGTATCTCTCCAAGAAACTGGTAATCCAGCTGTATTGATGAGAGAGTGTGAGCCTAAGCCCCACTCCACCTCTTTGAGTTCCTCATTGTAGTCATGACTGCCAAGATAATTTGCTCCAGAGAGACTGAGTGGATCCTAGATCCAATGACATTATCTGTTATAGGAATATAGAATAAACAAATTATTTAAGCTTTCACGCCTCTATGACATGATAGTAGTCTAGGTTGTTAGGAATGGGTAACAACCTATTGCTGTTTAGTGAGTCTACTTGCATTACGTAATAAAAATGTACATGAATGAAAAAGTCATGTCCCAAGCACCTCTCCGAGGCTCATACTGGTGTGAAAGGCAGATTTGTCACTAAGCAGTTTAATAAGTGTGAAGTGGAAGACAAACATGGTACTCGACAGTGTCTTACAAAGGCAAATCTAAAAAGTGTGGTGCACATTTGATTTTACCCCATTTACTATGATGCCTCTAAAGGTGCATTCACACCAGTCCTGTTTATTCCACTTCAATCAAACTCCAGTTTGTTGGCCTAGAAAGCGTGCTTCTTCAACCTTGGTTCATTTGAAGTAATCTCTGCCAAAGACAAGAGAAATCCTACAACCACTAAAATATGATGCTACTCCATTTCTGTTTACATTTTGTGAAGAAGGGAATTATGCATAGTGTCATCTTCATCTGGCATTTATATGGAAAAAAAAAAAAGTAAAAAGAAAAGACGTACACTTATTTACAGTTGACCACAAGCCACGTAGGGTTCAATGTGTGGAAGAAGGTGCTTTTGTCAAATGAGAGCAAAATTTGCCCTTTGCGTAAAGTAGGTGGAATGGTGAAAACTAAACACAAGCACACCATCTCATCAGTGACAATGGGAGAAAAATTGGGGCCATGCATTGAATTTTTAAAAAATCCACTTCTAATGGGTGAAGCCTAACTTGTTCAATTTAGTTCCATCAAAGAATTTAAAAAAGATTTTCATTGTTTAGTGTAGGACTTAAGCAAGAAACTCTTGACTGGAAGTTTCTCAGCTGGCGTTTAACAAAAGTTGGGAAATGAGTAAACATTTAACCAGCTTGCTGTGAACAACAGCGTTTGCTTTAGTGAAATTCTACCTCCAAACTGTTATCCAACTGCCCCAGCTGCTGGAAGATTAAGTGGCGAGCATCTCATACCAACATCCGCTAGCTCAGAAAACTCTTAGTGGGTCTTCTGACTCGAAATGGGTGTTGTTGTTAACTTAGCATTAGGTCTTATTCTGAGACCCATGACCAATACAGCAAAAAAAACAGACTTTTGACATGCAGTAGCATTACTTGACAAAGCAAAGGGAAAAGCAAAACACATAGCTTCACAGTTAACACCCATGTGAAACGATTGGTCTACATATTGACCAAATTTGGGGTGTGTATTATATTAAAACAGCATGTTACAGGTTGTTGATTTGAAACATACAAATAAATTAAGTTATATACGCAAAGAAGCTGCAGCTCAACAAAGCTCGAGAGTCAGCACACTAAAACCAAGCTATAAATATGGTTTCAGACTTCTTTTTTTCAGTATACAAGCTGACAAATTTACTTTTGCCTTATGTGTGAAATATGTGTACGTTTGTGCATGTATATGTGTTCATACTCATGCTTTTAAACATGCTCTTTGTACCTGTAGACCCCTGTGGCAAAATTTGGAACTTCCCAGCATCCTTTGCAACAAAAACACAACAAAACCACGTGAGGCATGAAAACATTTCAATAAACATGATTTCTATGGCTTTTTAAATCCTGTTTGATCTCCAGTCGGATTAAATGGTGAGTTTGAGCTCTTTCCACAGCTGTGACTCACGTCTCATTAAAATAAAAATCCCAACAAAAAACAAAATGACAGCTTTCTCTGCTCTATCCTTTTATTTGTGACTCACAGTGTATGCTAATTAATGCAGACTGACACTAGCTGACATGCATTTAGTAAATTAACTTAGGTGTTATCACATATAACAAGGACTCAAGTTAAGCAATGCTCTTTTTGTTTTAGTCCAATTATGACAACTTTTTTTCACTCTTGTAACTAATGCAATAATTTTACCTTCCAGTTTTACCACTTAGGGTCACTTTGCACTGTAAGAGTGTCACATGCTTGTTACCTAAATAAGAACCACTGAATCTTATAGCAAAGGGGAGAAATTAGGGCTTCTTTAAGGGTGGTTATCTGATTGCTAGCTATATAGCTATCTTTCGGTCTATCTGTTTATCTGGCTAGTTATCTGTTCATCTAGCTAGCTATTTAGAACCATTGTAATGCTATGTGTATTCACTACTAAAGCTAGAGTATGCTGAACAATGTTTAGTGTCTTAAATGTTTTCAACAAAATCTTGGCTAAAACAGTGACAGTTTTGAAGTGTATTGTGACAGTACACAGAAAACAGCATCATGTTGCTATTTCACACAGGTTTCTGCCAACTAGCAACATAAAGACAAATGATTTTTAGGTCCCTAAATATCTAATACCAATATTATACTATAAAATTACCATTTCTATGACACGGATGAACTTCACACAACAGTATAATGATACTCATCATTATACATGGATGAGCCATTTTGACCTTCTTTGTCTTTTTTCTTATTGCAATTTTCCTCATTCAGTTTTCAAGTTTTGCTACATGGTTGAGAAATTTGGCCACCAGGAGCCACCCGTTGGCCACTGCTTTAAGTTTCCATCCACGGACCATGTTTGGTTGGACATGACCAATGAACACCAGTAACTCTTCTGTAGCTTTGGTTTGAGGTTGCTAGGATCTAACAGCTAAGTCATTGAAATCTGACATTTTGTCTTCACATTTATTTTTTCAACCTGAAATGAAAGACTATCATCATTATATTACTTCTTATTTGATGTTATTGTGTCTAAGACCTTTTCCCCTTTGTCATGCACTGAATAACATTCAATCAGTATTATGTCTGCAATGCCATTTAGTTAAAGAGGCATAAAATGTAGCTGCTGAACAAAAAACGCATAAAGACACAAGAAAATATTGTTCTGTTTACGTGTCTTGAAACAATGCATTAAGAACTAATACCAGCAAAAGAGGATTAAATAATTTTAGCTATTACTCTAGGTTCTTTGCTTTTTTTTGAGTTTAACTCACAAAGCCCCTTACATTAGGTGTGGGACGTTTGTAAGAGCAATGCTCCTGAAAAGAAGAAAGCCATTTGTAGAAACAGATGAGCTTTGTTCACTAATATTTTCCTGGTCTATCCTTTCGTCTAAATGACTCAGACTGGTCTGTCCACAATGACGACATGTGTGTGTATCTGTATCTGCAGGGTTTCCCCCAGTGTATTATAAGCCTGACGGTCCGCCATGCTTTACTAGCCCCCCCACCCCACCAGGCCAAGTGTTGCTTCTTTTTGACTTTTGAAAAATTTATAAAATAAATATATATATTTTAACTAATTTAATCCGTTTTGAAAGCGTCTCTGTTGCTCAGAGTGTTTCACTGGTGGAGGAAATTTATTCCTAAAAGATATGTTTATGTAGCTTATGCATTTGAAGCCTGGAGCAGAATTTGACTTAGGGGCCCCTCTTGCTGCTCAGAACATCAGCAATTCAAAGAGCTTTTGTGTTAGATTTTATCTGGGAGAAGAGAGAAGTTTAATTGGCCAACCTGTAAAGCAATCAGTTATAATTGCAATTTATTAATTTGTGTTTCAACAAACGGAGCTCAAAATCAAAGATTAAACTCATAGCATCAGATTGTAGCTATGGTTACAAAACAATCTAACTTAAGATTGCTCTTTGAACTTTTATAAAGTGAACTTGCCAGCTCCTTAAAATCTTATATTTAAATATTAATTAATTTAAAATATTTTAATTTATATATGCTGAAACCATTAAATCAAATTTAGCATTGATAATCTCAAAAAACAATGTTACATTTATGTATCTATGGTCTGTGTTAAAATATTAGCATTAATGGAGCCCTGAAGCCCTCGGGGCCTGATGGAGCTGCTGATTTAATTTGGATTAAACAGAAGTGCAAATAATTTATTAATTTTAATTGTAGTTTTTAATTAGTTGTTTTTAAGACTAGTTGTGGCATTTCACTGGCTATGTTTTGCCATAACATATAATTCGTAATATTTTTACTTTTCCTGTCTACTGAACATATTTTAATACAAAAACACAATGGACCACCTTGGTGACCTGACCACTGGGCTTAGCAAGTTTTCTGGGGAAACCCTGATCTGTACACATATTCAGAGGCAGTGGAGTAAGAAATTGGACCCTCTGAGGGCATTTCCCATGTACCTAAGAATATGATTTATATCAAACCTGGTATGTCAACATTTTCTGCTTAGAAATCTGGTTTTCCATTCACTTTATTTCTGTATTGTCAATGAAAACTCAGTTGTCCCCAATGGGGAACTGATTTGCAGCTTTAGAGTAATCAACCTGGAACATCAAATTGAAGTTTCAAACCTGAGGAAGCCTCTTGGATGAAAGACAAAACATCTTCAAGGTACTGAGAAATCCACTTGCTTTTATTTGAAACTCTCAAGATTGGTAGTAATCTCAAATGACTACAAGTCATTTGAGATTAACCCTAACAATTGTTGTACTTTATATATATATAAAGTACAACAATCGTTAGTAGAGAAAATAAATATTAGAGGCAACAAAACCATGTTGTGAACCAATAGAAGAGTTGAAGTAATTGGAAAAACAGCCATTGATTCTCACACGCCGAGATCTGTCGAAGTTTAAACAGTTTAAGAAGATTATCAGCTAAACAATGTGCCTGGATAGCATTAAAAGCTAAAAAAAAAGTCAAACTGGAGCAAGCATTGGCTTTGGCACAATCCAGAGGAAGATGCAGGAAATTTAATAAAGTGACCACATAATTTTCAGCTACAAGGCCTGTATTCAAATTGCAGTGGGTCAATAAGCTGTTTTGTCAGAAGCTGAGTCGCATGAGGCTTGTTTTTCTTTGCTGTTCCTGTTCAAACTGATTTCACTTCCAATACACAGGCTGTATGTTGACTCACATAAAAGGGGAGTTTATTATGCGGTTGAATCAAATAGGACAAACTCTGTTGCTTGAAAGTTCACAAACCATTTAGAATTGCCTGTGTTTCTGTATAATACAGAATACAGTCTAGTTAAGACTTACGGCTGAAGAAGTGTCAGATGGTTTGCACTAGAAGTCTTTAAGGATCTTCTGGATGTTTGTTTGATTCCCAACATATTTGATAAATAATGTGAAAGATCTCTGCCTTAGCTCAAGAGTTTAGTTCATCGGCATAAATTGTGAAGACATGAACACACCCTCAGATCTTGGTGAATCAAGACTGAATGACTGACTTTGGTTTTCTGTATTCAGTCAACCCATTTTTCATCTGCAACTTATCCTGATGCTTGGATGTTTTGTCATCTAGTGCACACCATTTAAAATACCTGGGAAGATGATTGTATGTAGTACAATCTCACACACACACACGCGCACACAATAAATAAAAAAAATCACTCCCTCAAGTTTTTTGAGGGACTCAAAAAGAGATCCCCAAAAAATATTGCTCTCTGCAGTATTTTTCTATTACATAAAAAATTAGGAATTTCCTTTTTCAAGTCGGAATAAACAGAAATGGGAAGCTGCATATAAACAAGCCTGAATGTAGAAGAATACCGATACTAGTATTCTATAGTACCAGCATGCGCCACTGTTACTTCATTACTGGTACTTGTTTACTTGATAAAAATTATCTAAAGAGCTTAAAGAATTTAAATATTTGTATCAAATCTGTTGGCTTACATTTTTTTCTATATTTAAATACTTGAGAAAATTTAATGAGGAAATAACATCACATAATTCCTTGCTAATATTTCTAATGTGGCACCTCAAAATCAGTGACTTTGTTTGCAAAAAATCTCAAAAGCAATTCTGAAATCCTGGAGGGACTGATATGCACAATGTGTTGATATGAATTAATTCAGTACAAACTAAGGGAATGGGCTATGGAAGCAGTGATTCTATTCTTCAGTCGGGATGATGCACTACTGAAACTGAATTGATTGAGTTGTTAGATTTTTCACATAATTTTTTGCCAAAATCTGAATTTAAAGAAGTCAGAACTTTCCTGCATGGCAGAGAAAATTAGATGCAGCATAGCTTCATAGCTAAAAGCTCTTCAGCACATGCTGAGCAGGGAGCTGGATCGCCTTGAAGCAGAACCATGTTTACTGCTCAGAGATTTGTTTGGATTCCTCTGTTTTCATATTCCTTCAAAGACAGACTGAGCTTCACTCTGTCTGTAGGTTTATTCAGATTTAAATTACATCATAAGAAGTCATTAAGATCATAATTCATCATAAATATTTATATAAGGCTTCTAAGATTATATCCCTTCTTGTGAGGGATTTCAGCATTGATTTCTGTTTAAATTTGAGTAGTGTTGACATGTCCAACAGTACAAACAGAGCTCTTTTACTGACCCTGAGGAGTAAAGTGTGCCTTACAATGCAAAACAAAATCCTGCTCATCAAACGATGAGCAGGATTTTGTCAGCTGAATGTCAGCTTAAGAACATTATCAGAAATCTTATGAGAATTGTAAAATTAGGGTACCTTTTAAAATTATTTTAAATCCTAAAATTAAAAACAAAATGCTGGTTCTTATAAAAAAAATTACAAGAAAATTCGTCAAGGAGTTTTAACATGTTCTGTGCCTCCTTTGTCAAGGTGGCTTATAGGAACTGTGACTGTAAGGTTGTAGGTGCCTGTTGTGGCGGCAACTCTGAAACCTGTTGGTGGATACCTTTGGTGAGGGATGCTGTCAGGCTGAAGAAGGAGTCCTATCGGGCCTTTTTGGCCTGTGGGGCCAAAAAGGCCCCATAGGACGAAGCAGCATGCAGCTCGGGTAGTTACTGAGGCAAAAATTTGGGCGTCAGAGGAGTTTGGAAAGGCTATGGAGAAAGACATGGCTTTGAGGCACTCCCTCAGATATAGGGTGAGAAGCTTGGTCATCCAGGAAGGACTCAGAGTAGAGCTGCTGCTCCTTCACGTCGAGAGGAGCCAGTTGAAGTAGCTCAGCTATAAAATAACTTGGTCCAAAAAGTGAATCAGAGGAACTAAACCAAAAATATCAATATGCAATTACCCAGTCTGCAGACAAAACCATATACATCTGCATCCAATGTATTGTTTGCAACCTGGGTGCATCCATTCAAATAAATGTAAACTGGATATACTTTATAAATGAGCCTATTTCATGGTAGCTTTTATTGGCTTTCAAATTACATACAAAACAAATTTCATTTAAAAAAAAAAAAACATTTTTGTGGACAAAAAAATGTCTTGAGTAGATGGCAAGAAAATGCAACTTTTTTTTTTTTTTTTGTCTATGCAATCTTTTTAATTGTTTCCTCACATAAAAAATAGCATGATGTAACTGGGTGATTCACACAAACCTGTAATTCAACCTTAAATCACTTCTGAATGGAGCCACCACAGGCAGAGACAAACAAGAATGTTCCCTGTAACCTTGTGGTACGCCGTGATCGCACTCAAAGCTGCTTCCCACTCTGGCTGTATTGACTATTTTGCTTTGCTATTATTCTTTCCAACTGGCTTAGAGACAAGCCTCTTATAATAAAACAGTGGAGAGCTCAGGTCAAGGTAAGCTGGAGGCAGTGGATGGATGATGAGCAGAAAACAACCAGCGTCCTTCTGCCCCCTCCTCAGTCTGGGAAGAAAACCTGATTATGCAGTGAAAGAAAAACTAAAACACACTTTAAAAAGAATAAAGTGAAACTTCTCAATGGAAACATGAAAAAAATTAGGTAGAAAAGTGGCATTTTTGACAAGAAAACGTGAACCACTAAAAGGAAGGAACAGCACCTGCAAGAAAACTAGAAAAATAAAGGCCAATGATAGCCTTTTATGTTTCAGACAGCTGACAAATTACAAGTTTATTAGAGCAAGTTAGGGTCACCTTGCAGTTCATACAATATTGATTTAGAATCCTGACAAGAAAAGGCTACCGTCGGGAGAAACCTGCCACATCGTCTCATAAAAGTGTCACTGCTGGTGCCAAGAAAAAGTGTAAGGATGGAAGAGATGGGAGCTGTGAAAATAAGGCAGAGAAATCAAAGAAAATCTTTCAAAATAGCAGTTATCTGCCAGGCGAGCAGGCAGAAATGTATTTATGTTTTATCTTACATGTCTCTGTTCCCTTGTGATGTCAAACTGGTCTCAGTCTGTTCCACACCCCACATCAATTTGAGACCCTCAAAGGAAAACAAACCCTCACATTCTTCAATCTATCAAATAGATCTACTGTCTTTTGTTGGGTCATATTAGAAAAGCTTTTTTTTATTTCAGTCTGAGGAAGGTTGGCCCTTCCTAAGACCAAATACCTTAAAATTTTATTATTATTACTATTGGAGGAATCTTTGCTTTGCAGCAGTGTGGAATTTGAGGTTAAAGTTTACCAGAATTTTTTTTTCTAAAAACAATCATGTTTCAAGAACTCGAAAGAGCTGAACAAATGAGTCAAGTTTATTTGTAAAGCACATTTTAGCAACAAGGTACTTCAAGTGAATATAGTACAGCAACCAATTATAAAACAAGCAATAAACATAGCCTTTTGTAGAAAACTATCATCAAAGCCGTCAAGCAAAAACACATCAAATATGTTGATCTATGTTGCACTTACTACTAATCAAAGGTATCTCTAAACAGAAAGTGATTCTCATGACGAGCAATAGGTGGAATCAAATAATCAGGAACTTGGTAAAAAGTGGGATTGACTCAGCTGAATTCATCCTATTAATTTATTTTGGGCCCTCTTCTCATCTGACTCCATTTTCCGTCCCCGATCTTTTCCACTCTGCATGTCCCTTTCCTTCTTCCTGCCCCTTCATTTGCATTCATTCCCACCCCAGGAGCTGTATTAACCACACAGTTGAAGGATTATTGTGTTTACACACAGAATGCCCATCTTAGTGCTGCATGCATAGCTGCTGTGTCTTGGGATTACAGCCTCACTCAGAGAACAGTTCTGCAATGTTTTTATTGAGTTGATTTAAAAACAATAAAATCTGTCTTCCTGTTCTACAGTTGATTTTAGTTTCAAATCTCCCATGTCTCATTCTGTCTTGTCCTTTGTTCTTACTTTTGCAGCTTGTAAGTGTAACAACCACGCCAATTTGTGCCATGTTAGCTCTGGAAAATGCTTCTGTACCACAAAGGGGATCACGGGAGACCAGTGTCAGCTGTGAGTGCACCAACATGTTACCACATTATGATTAAACACCTCCCAGACTCCCATTTATCACTGTGATCAGCATGTGTTGGAACTGGCTGCAAGATTGGCTGCAAATCATTAAAAAGAAGTTTCTCTTTAAAACTTCTTGGAATTTTGGTTCCAGGAAGCTGTTTAAAGGCTTAAAAATGGGGATTTTGTTCAGACTGTCCAGAGGTATATTAGTGTGTGGGTGTTGGTGTGTGTGTGTTACCTTCTGCCTGTGCCAGACTTGACCGCTGCCGCACTACAATATTCTAAATGGGTTGGCAGACAAACTCAGTACGGAGACAGACTGAGAAGTGCAGCATCAATAAATCTAGCAGACGAGGTTACACGGACAGGCAGAATACACTGCTCTGTGCGTATGTATGTGTGTAATGTGATATAATAACAGTGCATACTAAAATGACAAGACAATCATGGAGAAAATATACGTTTTCTCAAATACACAATGATTTTATGGTATGATTGTATTTACACAAAATTTTAAACAAAATTGTGTAACATGATCTAACCTGTTTAATTTAAATAAACGGGTTATACATAATTATATATTCTACGGCTAAGATTTTATAATAAATTGATTAAATTATTGAATATATCTATATTAACCTCGTTAATGTGAAATAATATGACGCATTCTAAAAAAAATGAGCGCATTCTAAAAAAAAATGAGCTGCTCTTAATGACATGTTCTACAATCACAACTCAGGGTTTCTCCCAGAAAATTTGCTAAGCTCAGTGGTCAGGTAAAGCATGGCAGGCCATCAGACTTATAAGATACTGGAAGAAACCCTGACAACTGTTTGAAGAAAAACATTTAAAAATCCTCCAATCAGTGAAAAGACTAACATGAACATATGTTGATGTAAATAACATATACATCTATGACATGAGCATAGTGTTAAAGCCAGTTAGCTTATGACACTGCTCATCTCCAACTGAGGGTGAGAAAATGTTTCAAATGGATTTGGGTTCCACACCTATTAACTCAATAATATGTGATTATTTTCTTCTTTTTTTGGAACACACATATTTTATTTTCTTCCAGAAAAGTACAGCAACTGTAATGCATTCACTTGCTTATCTATTGGCCATGTTGCTGCAGTCATGCTCATTCACTTGTATCCACAGCGCTATCTGAATGCTGCTGTTTTCTCTGGGTCACTTCCAAACATACAAGTAGAGGAGGATTGGTTTGTCTTTTTGTTTTAAAGTGAATGTTTGGTGCCTGCTAGGAGGTTGGTGGGTGTTCAGGGATTCAGCAAGTGTGCAGTTTCATAGTATGCAAAGTCACAGCCTGAGCTAATGGGGAAATTAGCTAAAGCTGGTTTGTTGGTTATCTCTGTGTGTGTACATTATGGTATTTCTATGCGAATGAATATATTGTCACAAATTTCTGTACATAATTAGTACATCTTTCATTTGTCCACATCTGTCCACTGTGACCTATCGCAGACTGTACTTTGCCTCCATGTAGCCTCCTTCTCCACCAATCCAGACTCCTACCTGGGCTTCGCGGCTTCCCAGAGTATTTCTTCAAATGCTGTATATACAGTAGTCATAAACATTAGTTCCACTAATGCTAAAGCACTACCAATGCTAATCTGCTAAATGCCAATATGGTATTTAGCAGATATGTCTTTTGTACTTTCTTTTACTTTATTTTTAGTTGATGATTTTAATCAAAAAATTAAAAATGCTTAAGTTTAGTCACTTGGACCAGGTTGACTGCTGAAGATCTCAGCTATCTATTAAACTCTGTGTAATCATTTTAAAATGATGTGAATTTAAGTTTTCCACAAGTTTGTGTAGTTTCCTCTTTTTTGCATCACACATTACCACTTTTACTCTTATTAAAACTATATGGAATGTAAATTATTATTTTTGACGCAGAAACAGAACTAGCACCAGCTTGAATACCAGAATAAATGGTATTCTGAGGTTTATGATATCAGTTTCAGTACAGAAAAAATTAGTGTGTGTGTGTGCACGCGTGTGTGTGCTTGTGTGTGGGTGTGTCACTGCTTGTGTAACTGAGTCACATGTTCTTTTAAATGAAGAGATGACCCAGTCTCATGCGGCCCTTATCTTCTGCCCATTAGAACCGCTGTAAGCAGCTTAAGTATGTGGACTGTTCTGTTTGAGCTCTGAGTTCAGGACCAGATTGTTCTTCCCTGTAGGAAAGAAAATGGCCCCGTGTGCCCTTTTACAAGACTACTTATCCGTCTTCTGAGGCACACTGCACATGTTAGATGGTCAAAAATGATCAGTAAATACAAAAAGCAGATTTAAAATGATTTCTTCAAAATTTTATCCATAATATTTCTGGTGTTGGCAGAAAAGTAATAATTTCATGCACCTTCATTGGTCTGCGGAGGATGTTTGGCCAACTTTGATTCTTTTTTTTTTTTATTCAGTGAGATTTGAGACGTTTCCAGTGTGTGGAACCCGCCACAGCATCTCAACTAGGTTTAGGTCCAAACTTTGACTGAGTCACTTTTGTTTTATTTTTGGACTTCATGGTGCTTTTAGGAACACTGCCCTACTGTTTGATCAGACTGCATTGTAAAAAATATTCACATATTTAACAGTGATGAACAGAAAAATCCAACAGCAAAAAATTGTAAATTGTAAAACTATTTAAAACTGTTGATTACATTTGAAGTTCCCATAAATAAAACATAAATCAGTGAAAAAAACTTTACATGTTTGTTTTACAATACTTTTCCAGGTTGTTTTCAGGCTCATTTTAGAGAAAAACTGCTGGTATTTTTACCGTGAATTTACAGTGAAACATTGACTCTGGCAACCATACAATTAACAGCCTTCCAACTGTAAAAGAAAAAAAAAAAGTGTAATTTTATAATAGAATTCTGAAAACCACATATGTTTGGTTTAGTTTGCTTTTCAGAACACTAATTTTATACATCAACATCTATAAAGATTCTGTCACTTCTTCTGCAAATTGTTCAGAAAGCACTTTAAATATGAAACTTTGACGAAAATGTCTAATATACACATATATACATTTTTTCCTTGTTTCACTATAAAATGATATTGCCACCCCCGCAAACAAAGTTATTGATATCCTGACTGTTCCATTAAATCTGTTTGTATTAAAAATATCTCAGTTTATCCTCTGTGATACTCCACTGGGAGAAACTCCAAGGCTTTGAAAGTCACAGAGGTCTTCAGACGACGCTCTACTCTTTAAACAGAAAAGAAATCTTTTCCTTCTTATGTATTCTCAGTTTGAGATCACTTAGGTGATATTACTATATATTTGTTTTTAGTTTAGATTTTTATCTTTAAGATTTGTTTTCATTAATTTGACCAATTTAGTTGACTATTTGTAGTGCACCCATTTAGTTAACTTTATTTGTCAGTTCTTTGTAATTTTTGTTAAATGCACTAAATTTCTTTTGTTTGAGTTGCCAGTTTCCTCTGGAGCTGCGGATAGAATTATAAAGATGATTTCCAGCTGATGACCACTGGCTGTCAACTTCCCAGTGGGTCATTCCATCTGCTCGCCAGGGGAAGGGGAAATTTGGTTGTTTAGTTTAGTTTTATTATTTCTTTAATGTTTTTCTTTTGAAAGTTAGTTCAGTTCTAATATTTACTTAATTTAAAGATTTAGTAATGTCTCTCAGTATTGTTTTTTTTTTGTGTGTGTGTGTTATCCCTTTTGTGTTTAGTAGTGGTTTGATCAGCCACTATTTAAGTTCCCTTCATGTTTTGTTAGTTAGGTCAGTTTTTGTTTGAGTTCTTTGTGTTACTACCTGAGTTGTAGTTTGTTATGTTGACCTCAGTTTTGGGCCCAATTTATCATTTTGAAATTATTTTTGGATTTTTTGTAATAAATTAATATTTCTTTTGAACTTTACTCAATGTCTCTTTGGCTGGTTTGTGGGAAATCCTCACAGCACTACTAAACAATTTGTAGTTATGTTCGAAAGAAAAAATGTAAATCTGTGAATGCTATCTTTCTATCAGGAAGTAGGTTAATGAAGTCTGAGTGTGTTTCGCAGGTCACCAACAGACATGCTGAAGAAAAGAAAACATAGAATTGGTTTTGGGAACATTAATCATTTAAAATGAATAGAAAACTGTATTGTGTGATGGTAAATTATTTATTCAGTGTTGTTCATGTCAGATGTGTAATCCATACTAGTTTGCAAGGACTAATTGACATAGCTGTTTAGCAAACTGCAATGTTTAAAAGCATTGTCAGCACAAAGAAGATGTGAGTTTTTCTAAGACTTTTGTTGTGTTTATGCGGCCAGTCTAACTCCTACTGGACAAAATATATTTTGTGTATTAAAAACAGGTTGTTTTACATAATAAGGTCATTGATGAAAAAAGGTAAGTAGAAGAACGACAATACTTGAAAAAGTTTGTTTTTAAGATGAGAAGAGAGGAAATTAAAGCAGTGTTTATATCCAGGAATTTGTTTTTGTGATGAATTACTTATGTGTTGATCACAATATGGGTTTTGAATTTGTTCTTTTTCCTTATTGCTGATCCCCCACTGGAATCAATTCTAGGAATCAAAACTCCTTTATTCACATTCATGAAAGAACAGCCTCTTTTTCATCTCTGTTTTTTGAAACTTCAGCATTCAAATGCATGACAACCCACCAATACATGTGCGAGATTTTCTTATTAAAACCTGTATCCATCTGTATTTGGTGTCTGAATGTGGGAATCTTTTTGGGGGGGGGGATGGAGTGGCTTTGGCGAGATGGGCCTGCCGAGGGGAAATTACCTACCAAGCAGCTTGAGGAAGACAAAAAACCCAGCTGTCACACTAACACACACCTTTACAAAAACAGCTTTAGTAAAACTTACCAGTGCTGAATGCTAATGCTGCTGCGCTTTCTTTACTCTGATCTTCCTCCTGCCCTTTCCCGTCTTTGTGTTGCTGCAGATGTGACTCAGAGAACCGTTACCTTGGTAATCCTCTACGTGGAACCTGTTACTGTAAGTATGCTGCCAACGTTTTACTGAGTCCTGGTCTGGATGTCTGTGTGCCCTGCTATTTTTCCTGGAAGTAAACTGACCTTGTTGGTCATTTTGTATGTAGAGACACAACTCTAGAGCAGAAACCGTTCCTAATTTCAACCAGCCTACTGTAAAAACAAAAAAGCATAATTGTCTACTGTTCAGCTGTCTGCTACTGCTGCAATGTCGCCTTAGTGCATAGAAATTGATCAAACTTCCAGAACTAGTACATAGCACACAACATATCCTATTCAAGTCTCAGAGTTAAAAGTCCGAAAATGTGTAATTCCAACAACTTCTGCAGCTGTGGGACCAACAAAACGGCTTTAAATCAGGTTCAATCTGATTTCCACAAGCAAGTTGACAACACCAAGTTAAACCAAAAGAAGACCCTGGAAACTAGATGCTGCTTGTTTAATTGAACATGTGGTGAAAATTTAATGACAACATAGACTCAATACGTTGAGTCATGTTTACTCCAAAACATGCAGCAAGCTCACTAAAGTAACATTTAGCACAATAAGCAATAATATATAAATTTCATCAGTATAAACTATCAGATGACGCAACTTATAGTTCAGCATAAATGTAATTTTTTTGATTACATTTCCATCAGGGCTTTTAATTTCTAGTAAAAAAACGAACTGGAAGTTTGGTACCTGACGTAGAACTTACCCGTAGTATTTTCTAATGAAAACTTCCGTAAAGCATTAATTGTTCACCTAAACAACTTGTGGTCATTTTTAATATCACAAATGATTTTACAATAGATTTTTTTAAATGTATGAACTTATTTATTCAGATAAATACACACTGACAACCATAATAAGACACTTCTGCCTATTAAGTTAATGCTTAAGTTAATTCTGCCATTCAAAACTGTACTGTCAGTGTCGGCTGTAATGTTCGTAACGACCGCTGTGGTGAGAGTTTAATTTGGACTTTAGTAACAGGAAGTAGTACATTGTAGTGATTAGCTTGGCATAAATGGAAACGGTGTGAATAAAGAGAAGCAGCTGCAACCTGAACTGTGACCAGTGCAACAAGTATGCAGTTAAATGGAGAGCAGATCAGAAAATCATTAAAAAAGTTTCATGGAAATAAAAAAAACCTCAAGTAGCTCAGTTTTATAAAAAAAAAAGGTTGTACTCACTTGAGGTGGATTTTGACTTTTTCTAAAAATGATTAATGCAATAAAAAGAGAAATTATTTTTCAGCAAAGCACATTTACCAGATATGACTTATCAGCTGTTTCTGCTGTTGGATGCTTTCTGGAAATATGGGAGACAGAACAATTACAACTTGCTTGATAGCAACCTATTCCTGAAAACTTTTTTCCTTTTTTCTAGGATGTGTGGGTCATGCTAGTTTACTTCCTGTTTCTTACAGCCATAAGTAGCACTAACATTTGATAATAATACTCTTAGCGTAACGTGCTTGATGCTCTCCAAACTAGTAGATAGAAACATGACTAATTTTCTTTTTTTGTGACATTTTGAAAGTTTGCTCGGATTTTGGCACTGGCCTATAAATGATTTAGAAATGTGTTGCTGACAAAAAAAAATCTGATTGGAATATTCCCGAAGCACAGAGACATTTAGAAAAATAAATGTTTTCCTTTTTTCCTAGTTTTGAAGACTGGGAGAGGAAATCAAAGCAACGTTTATGTCCTGGCGTTTGTTTTTGTGTTTCCAGATGCAATGAGGTTTCACATTTCCTCATTTGTAACAAATTGCTGGTGTTTGACTCTGGAGAGCAGATGAAGGAGGAAATCTGGAGACAAAACAGATGTTTTGCAGCATGCAAGCGTGCTTGCTTGTGCTTGCATGGAGGAAAAATGATTCGTCATTTTTCAGTCATCATTACAAATATTACACCATACTGACAGAAAGTTCAAGTTCTATCAATGTCAATAACCATATAGTGTGGCTATGAAAGCTGCAACATCAGATAAAATACACCAATTAGAAGAGTTCAGCAGAAAGAGAAAAGTCAGAAATGCCCTTTAAACAAATATGAAGGTGCTGGACAGGTAGAAAGACAGGCAGTTCAGAGAAAAGTGATGAATTACGATGATATTGTAAAGGAAAAACCATGTGTAATTCACAAAGTTTCTTTTCCTAAGCAAACATTTTGAACGTCTGGCTTTAGGAGTGATGTCTACAAGCACTTGATGGCACCAGCCTGTGTTGCTTCCGATACTGCACATGTATCCAGACGCACATGCACCTGTTCTAGGAGCTATTAGTCTGCCAGTGCAGGGCTCCTCAATATCGCTATGACTACGGCTGAAGTGCTGTGTGGTTTTTTTCCACATGCGTTTGATGCCATTGTGACTTTCATTAATGTGGCATTATGGCGTAGCACTGTTTGAACAAGAGGAAGCACAATCAAATGTAAATACATCCAAAACCTTTTCTGCCATGTAGTCGCTATTTCATGCAAGACTGTGTATGTGTGCAAATTAGATATTTTAAAAGCAATCCACTTTCTTTTAATATGAGTGGAGCCACAACTGTGACTGAGGTCAATATTAGCTTTAAATGTCATTGAGCACCAGGACTAATAAGAAAAAAACATAATCTATCTCAGGTCACCTTATGTAGTATGATATTATTTGTATTTGTGGGAGTTTGCATCAACTGGGTGGCTGTTCTTCAACACAATTTAGATGAATACAAAAGAATTTAAATATTTGATGTTGATACTGATTGTTTTTTTCAAGTTTCCTACTTATAAAGAATAAAGAGGTTTGTATTTTTGATCAAAAGTACACCTCAACTGTGGGTGACAGAATTTTAAAAAATGTCCTGAATATTCTATTGTATGATTTTCAAATAATTAAAATTGCAATATATATTTTCCAATCACATAGTGACATTTTACAGCATAATCACGTAATTATGTTCCCCTTAGTAGACATAAAATGCTACATATAACAAACATAACTCAAAAGAAATTTTACCTTGTAATTTAATGCCTTGAAATTGAGACTCTTTCTCTTTAAGAAGCTCCTGCTCTTTCTGAAGCTCTGCCTTCAGAAAGTCATACCAACATGGCTCCTCTGTTAATCCCTTAAGAATGATTTTACCACCGTTCTTCTGAGAAGTAGCTCAGCAGTTCCAACAGGTGTTTGCTAATTGCTTCTGTCTAGTCTGAAGGAGCTGAGTGGGGGAGTTGCAGGGGAGGAGTGCTCTGTGAGGAGGAAGGAGAAGGATTGAGCCCTTCAGTTTTAGAAGGAGCTAACGGGGCCAGGAGCCCAACTATTTCATCAAAACCTGTTAGCATCCATTTGTATTGTGGGAAATTAAGGACTATGTCAAGAGAAATGTAGCAGATCAAAATGGTGTTTGCTGACAGTGTGCTCTGAATATGCCAGGCACACCTGAGTATGTGTGAATGTTAATGATGAACTAAAACAGTTAGCTGCCTTTAAACACAAAATGGGAGTTTTAAAGCTGAACGTCTCATCTGGGGAAGCTGATCTATTGATATAAATACTCCTCAATGTGGTCTCACAGTCAAGGTTTTAATTGGAACAACTTCTTTCAAACATTCTGGACAGGCTTACAGATATTACATAAATTTCAGTTTCGTGTTTTAAGCAACCAAAAAAGAAAATCCTGCAGGACATGGGGTTTCTTTCCCTCGTCATCTTGCTTAGGGGAAGCTCTCCTGCATGTTTGAGACCTTCGCTGTCTTAAAACACCAGATATTAATAAATGGCTAATTAGGAGGATTTTATTGACCTTGGCAACATGCTGAGGACAAAGTTCAGTTGATTGAATCAGTTATTTAGAGGAAGGCCATAAGTGGTGGACACTGCTCTACATCTCCTGCTTTATTAGAATAATCTGAACTTTAGTAAAACATCCCTTGAAGTATCCATCCAGCTACTTTCATAGAGTTTAAATGGTTGGATCTGTTCCGCATACATCACTCTGGTTTCAGTCTATATGTGCAACTATGGTCCCAAACACTTGCAATGAGTCCGATGTCAGAGATAAACCATTTCTGTAAACCAAACACTCAAAGTTGAGGAGCTACATTTACAGATCTCTCCATTAAATCTTGTTTTTGCTAAGTTTTTGTGGAAAAAGTCCCCGGTTTAGTTTTGTTGTTTTTAGGATTTTAATCAAATCTTTTTGTTTTCAGACATTTTGCTTTAAAGTGTGTGTGTGGGGGGAGAAAGGGCAGTTCAAACCACGTCTTTCAGACTGATTTTTTTAAATTGATGGGACTGAACGGAACAATGAGATCTCTTCCAACAATGTCTATAAACACTTTGGAGGCATTTTACACTTGTTCCCTGACACACCAGTAAGGTAAAAATAAAAGGCAGGCTGTGACTGTGTGATAATACTTAATGTGATATGACATGAAGTAGTGAAATAACACCCAGTGCTTAGCATGTCATGTTGACGTAACTGGGTAGGAGGTGAAGAGCCGTCAGTTGATCCAAGTCTTTGGGGAACAGAACAGTGGTTCTTTTAAAACACACCCTGTTAAGATTAAAAAAAAAATTGTATAGAAAAATAAGACACTGACAGTAATTTAAATCTTTTTCCTCATTTAATGTGACCATAACCTGAATAAATGAAGTGGACAACAAACATATTAGGTACAGGTCAAAGCGATAAAAAACCCTCAGCCATAGGTCTGATAGTCTGAGGGTTCACTGAAACAACGATTAGGACTGCACTGATCTGAGCAGACAGCTTAGATCATCTGTAGTAGCTCCCTCAATTTGTGGAGTTATAGTTTGAAGTTTACTAAAATCCACTACAGATTTGATCTCCATAACTTCTTTATTTACTTTTTGGGTCCTCCATATTTTCTCTAGCTTCTAGTGGTGCTTCTTCTTGGCCTTGCTGTCATTTAGGATTGTTAGCTTGATGGCTAGCACAGCAGTTGGAGGTGTTGTGCCTTGGACTCTATAATGATGGGTTCAAAATAGTGTTGGGACTTGATTAAAGTTTTTAATCAGATTCATTACAGGATCCGTAATTAATGAACAGCATTTCAATCAAAAATATGCAACATTCTCGATTCACAAACCCTTTTGCCACAAAAATATTGAATAAATAGACACATGAACTCAACAACATGGATATTAGTTTTCATTCTGTTTTTTGACCATGTTATTTAACATGTTGCAAAGTATTATTGTCCCCATTCAGCTTTCCAGTGTTTCAGGAATCTTTGATCTTTCATGGATTTTAGGTTTGAATAGCTTCGCTGATAGGCTCACTCTTTTTAGCACAACCATTGTCTTTTACAGTGTCTTATCAATTTGTTTTTTGAGGCAAAAATTAACTCAGTGATGGCCAATAAACGTGGACTTGCTATGGTTTCAGGATGTTACCAGTATCGAATCTGTGGTCGTACCAGAAACACAAATACAAAAGTTCCACTCGAAATAATTGCGTTAAATTTCTAACGCATTAAAATCTCCATAATTAATCAATAAAAATCTGGTATTTTAACAAGGGTGAAACACACTGTTTATTCCAAACAAAAGATGTTCTGTTGGGTTTGAAAGCACTGAAGTTAAACAGAATATTATAAGGCTTGATGTATTATTACTTCATCGGGCCGACTGCATTGATCACTTTGGCCTCAGAATTAAAACACAGTAAAAATTAGCCCCATTAGCTAATCCCAGGTTTCTATGTTCATGTTGCAGCACCTGTCAGAAATTTATGTTGATGAACTTGATGAATAGAATAATAAATCCCAAGCATCCAGCTATTGGCTGTCATGTTCCTCATGTCTTCTGGGGCTGAAGCGCAGACAGTCGCCTTGGTTTAGTAAAGGCTTTCATATCGAATCGCTAGTTAATTGATGAAAGACAACTTTGCAGTTTAATGAGTTTGCCCCCCAGTCTTGCTCACATTTATGAGCAGGCATCGCCATGACAACAATTTAATGAACCACTGTCATATTCCATCACAGCAAGCTACAAGGAATGTCTCATTAGCAGATCCCAGTGAGTGTCCCATAGCTACCACTGGCAGGACCAGCAAACAGGTCAATGACCAGCTAAATCAATCAGCATAGAGCAGACCACAATACCCTCCAGGCCCAATAATCTAATTTAAAACACAAATGGAGACAAACTCAAAGAATTGCTGAATAATCTAGTATAGATTAAGAAGTGAGTATTGAGGCTTTAAAAGGAGTTAATTTGTCATGTTCTTTAGACTTCAAGGTTCGTTGTCTGAGGGCTAAAATTATATGCAAGACAAACTATGCTTTGATTATGTTTCAACCACTTCAAATTTCATTCTTTGCTTTAAAGAAGTTGGTGCTGAACAGCTTTTCTGACTGGAGGACATTTATTATAGCTACAATCTGTTGTGTGCCAAAGATTCTTGGTAATGGTATCCTGAGGCCAAAGGAATGTATGTTGTTGACAAGCTGCTGATGTTGATGCAGAACCCTCTTGTGGTGGTTGGCAGATGTAGCATCTAAAATCAACAGCAACTTTATGCAGAAAAATTAAAGGAGCACCAGGCTACATATTTTTGTATGTGGTTAACACTACTGCTGTTGGAGGACAGAAAGAATATGAACATCTTATTCCGCAAGATGAACAGAAATCCTGCAAAATTATTTAACATCCAGCGAATAATTTTGCAGGATGCTAAACATAAGATTTTGAACATCTTTTGGTTAACATCTTATGTTGAAGATATTCTTATGATGAACATCTTCAACATTTTATGTCGAAGGATGTTGTATGAGAGAAGAATTTTCATAATTGACGTCCTATGAGACAGTATAAAAGAATAAACTGTTGACAAAAACGTTACCGATTGTTGACATTTTTCCCCTTCAGTATAGTTAATTCAGAAGTAATTACTTCACAGTTATATAATTACAATAGTAAACTTGACAGTGTAAAAGAAAACGTATGACAGTTGGCTTGTTGTAAAAAGAAAAGAAAGGTGTAATACAAATTGATAAATAACAGATTGTTTCATCATGCAAAATAGATTTTGGATATCAAATTAAAGTAAGCTGCTTTATATTGGGGCTTTTGTTAGGGCAGGTCATTTTTGACATGTAGGACAAGGGGAGTAAAGAGAATGTTAAGATCGCATGAGGGTTAAGCCAAGATGAATTCTCCATAGAATCATCAACTCCAGCTTGACCTCCAGTCATGTTCAGTCCTTGTAGTCCTCTTGTTTATTTCACCTGTTTTTTGAACATCGTGACGCTGCACATCGCACTCCACTCTCCATCTGTAAAGTGTTGCAAATGGAAAATAATGAGTTGATAACAAGCATTGAATGAAACGTCGATGAGACATTCTGACAAAATGTCATTGTTGGGGAGTTAATGCCAGTTTTGTTTGCTGCTGATCGCTGCAGATATCTCCACAAGATTAAGTTCTGAAAGGGGGTTTCCATCTTCTTGCTCCACACCAGGAAGTCCACACTTGTTTTGGCTTCATCAGCTTACACATTATTATTTTATTTTTCGCAGGTGGGATTTGTATGATGAAACTTTAAACCTTGATCCTGACTGCCTTGACATTAAGCTCAGAAAGGACCTAGTATGTAATCTTTGTGAGTTAAATGTGTTTGTTTTCTTCTCCTCCACAATTAACAGCACAAGATAGTGAGAAATGCACACCTGTATGCTCTTAAACACACATGACCGTAATATATTCAGGAATTTACACCTTGGATTCATTGGAGAAACACTTAGACATGTGCACGCACACAAGTCTGCATCCCTTTTTTTCTTGACAAATAAAACCCCCACATGCTCTGCTGCTGTTACCCTTATGGGTTAAACAAGTAAGCTGCATCAGAGCAAGCCTGTCTGAAAGAGAGAGGGGAAAAAGAAAAACCTTCTTTGAGCTGATCGTATCTGCTGTTCAGACTAAGTTGCCATGAATGGTGAACAAAACAAGTGTTTGTCAAACATAATTTGCTTTCGTCTCGGTGACGCCCCAGGATTGTACAGTTAAGAGGAAGGTGATAACACAAACTCTCTCCCTGCAGTGTGATACTAACTTATTTTTGCTCTGTAAACTGAAAAGCTTCACAGTGTCTCTGCTGAGTTCAGACACCAAAGGTTAGAAAGCAGCACATTACTGGAAGAAGTGGACATTTCTTTTTGGCTACATATCGGGTCATTCCTTTCTGTTGGTTTATTTAATTGTTTTGATTATTATTTTTCTTTATACTGGCAATATTGTGAAAGATTCATAAATTTTATATAGAAATAGATTGATTTGGAAAAACATTTCTTTTGCCTGAAATTGGTATTTTGCATTAATGACATTTATTTGCGTTTTGGCTTTTACCAAAATTTCCACATAACTTAATATTCTGATCTGTCTGATGATGTAATTATTAAGTATGAGCTGATTAGTTATAGTTATAGTATAGTTAGTATATTACATATGTTACATCTCACTGTATACTTTAGGCTAATGAAGCTATAATGAACGTTTATTACGTACTGAAAATGTACAATTTAAGGAATAAGATTAGTTTTCTCTTTGAATTTGGTTATTTTGAGATGAGGAGCTGGATTCTTCCTAGTAAAATCTTAGTATGAATATTAACCTTTTTCATCAGCTGATGAAATCTCAAAAAATCCATATTTAGCAAAAAAGAAATAAGAAAGATGTTTGGACAAACAGAAGAGATGATCTCACCATCCTCATCAGTTTCAGTTCAGGCTCATCTTCATTCAGTTTTCTTGTCACTGAGTGATTCAATTTTTTGTGATAAACTTTACATGTATAAACTCTTATCTAGCTTGGAAAATACAACCCAGTGATCGCCAGTTAATTCCAAAACATCTTCCTTTACAATGAGTTTATTTTAACCATCCTGCTGCTATTTCTCTCCCTCTGGCTAATTCTGTAGCTGTTCATTGTGCTCTCGTCTTGTTGTGTTTGTTAATAAATGTTTAGTTTTACTTTACTGTTAACCAAACCTTTAACTTGCAGTTCAAACAAAACCTGTTGTTTCACACATGATTTTGTCATATACACTAATGTTCACATAGTGAATTTAGTAAGTCCTTTTTTGTCATCATAGTAACACTGAAACAAATTTTAGCTGATTTTTAACTAAAGCTAAGCTACATACTGAATGGAGTAATTCTATGTTAGTTAATGTGCTAATGATAAGCCAAATGCTGATGACACCATATTGGCTAACCTTTGCATCTTAACTAACTATATGAGTGCATTACTTGAGATCAACATGCTAGGGGTTAGCAGCAGTTCTAATGTACAGAAATAAAACTGGTTTCCTCCCATTTCCTGGCCACAGAGCTGCTGTCCTTTTCGATTGAGCCCATCTTTCTCCTTCTCTGCCTTTGTCGTTCCTGGTCTTAACCCCCCACCACCTCCCTCACTCCCAGCAGGCGAACATGGTGACTTCTGCTATCCATTCAGAGGTTGAATTACTTACAATTCATTCTGTACTCTCCTCATTGTTTCTCTGACAGCAGAGCAGCCCCAGACACTAATGTGGAGCTGCTTTCACAAATGATAAAATTCACTTCGAAGACTATTTAAGAGTCTGGATCTTGTTTATTGATCTGTCTGGACGCTCGCTTGAGAAAGTAGACAGGCACGATGAAGTTCCTCAAGTTCACATTTAGAAAACATCTGTTTGTGTTCTCCTTCAACAGTATCTACTTTTGTCACAGAATGAGATCATTTACCAAAACGCTCAACCACTGTAGCTTTAGTCATCTAATTGAATATTGACTCGCGGCCAGCAGCACATTTTTTCTCTCTCATAAATCTGCTTCTGTGAAGGACTTTAATGAATTATGTTGGGGTGGAAATTATATTTGGAGTGTGTGTATTGCAATAGAATGACTGTTGTGTCTGAACTTAAGTTCAGACACAACAGAACTAGAGGTTTTGGTCCTGAAGTGGTGCTTGTTGAACTCATTCTGAGTTCTTTTTGTTTCTTAGACAACCTGCTTATCGACTACCAGTTTACTTTCAGCCTGCTTCAGGAGGATGACCACCACTACACCGCTATCAACTTTATGGCCACGCCAGAACAGGTATGTAGGACCATTGATCTTATAGTTGTGCAAACTTGGATTATGACAATAAATCAATAAATTCTTTTTATGGAAACACGGCAATTAAAAAAAAAATCTATTTAAAGTCTTTTTGCTAGAATTATGTTTTCCAGCTACACAGAAAACAGATTTTTAACATCACACAAGTCATGTGATCAAAAACTGGATGCTTCTACTGCCAGAAACAATGAAGAAGATGACAGGAAGTGGTAGGAGGATGTTGGTGCTCCCTGTTTTTTAATGACTTATAGGGTGAACAAACCTTTCCATGTGTGATTTTAATTACATTAGATACAATATAGAAACACACAAATATACCACAAATTGTATTTTTTCAATCTTAGAGGAATATCAACAATATTGTGCACATTTATAATAGAAACAAAGTCCAGAAAGTCTCTGATTGGATGATTTTGTCTTCTTAAAGGGGGCGGAGCTTTGAACTGAAACATTAACTCCAAGGCATTAATTCTCTAAGCAAATTTTTTCTTTCAGTCCAGTTGAAAAGTTCAGAGGTCAAATACAAAATGGGGTCATGACAAAAATGTTTCATTTCAGCCAAGGTTATTTTTTAAGAATCTGGTAATGTGTTTTTCGAAAGACAATTCAAAATCTAATTTCATTATATCACTGCAGACAGAAAGCAAACTGATGACAAACACACTCATCTTATTTTGTCTGAAGCTGAACAATCAAATTCAAGGCCACATCTGGAAGAACAGCTGACTAAAACATCTTCTGTATTTTTTTTTGTTCAGGCCAACAAAAACCTGGACATGTCCATCAACGCCTCCAACAACTTCAACCTAAACATCACCTGGTCCTTCAGTTCAACAGGTGAGGCTCAGTTTTGTTACATATTTCTGACATAAATAAAAATATAAATGCATCACTTCTTCCTTTTAGTGATGCTACTATCCAGGATTTTCATAGTTATACAAAATATGAAAAACTTGATAAAATTATTGCTGTCAAGATTCCAGAGGTTTTCAGTTTTTCTTCACTCTATCTTTGCTCCTCTTAAACAAACTTAACATGACAATAGAGTTCATCTCCTGATTTTCAACACTGTGATAAGCCCGGTATTTATTTTCTTATAACTTAACCAGTGAGATGTGTGACATTTATAAACCCGCAGGTGTGTTCGTTAATGTGGAAACTGAAGTACTCTTTGTTGAACCGCACAGCTCTTTAGGATGAATGCCAGCAGAGTTCAGCTCACCTGCAGTCTGATTATGTAAAGGTCTAATCAGCTGGAAGAACTGGAAACAGCTGCAGGAGGCTGAATGGCCTTCATGAACTGAAATCAGCGCCATGTGTTGTTCAGTAAACGAAAGGTTTACATCCTCATTTTGAAAATGTTTAATCTGTTGACATGGCCTGATTCAGCTTGAAGGTATACCAACCTTTTCTATTTCTATAGTTTAAACTTATTTTTATGTCACAAGACATCATCCTAAATCTTGAGATAGCAGTAGCTGAGTTTCCATTGATCATATAATTGCACAAGTTGGAATTAAGAAAATAAATTTGGAAATAAGGCCATTTTGAAAAAAAAACTACATATATTTTTTTCTAGAGTGTGCTAGGCTTGATGGAAACTTTGGAGGATTTTATTGGTACATAAATCTTCATTTGGACACACGTCAGGACAGCAAGATACTCTGAATCTGAAAGTGAGCCGTAATTTTTACTGTAATTACATTTAATTACAGTTGTTTGGCATGCGGCTGGGATTAATCCTGATGAACCACTAGTATTTCACACTGATGGATAAGAATCGGTAAGAATCCAGTCAGATCATCTTTCGACTTGCCTTCAGGGCATTCCCAGTTTGATAAAACAAATCAGAAGCTGCTTTGAATTCCTGCCATGGGAGCGTTTTATGCATTTTCTGTCTTGATTTCAATTAAGATAGAAGCACAAGCGCTTATGTTGAGTGTCTTCAGGTCCCCAGCTTCCTCAGTTTGCACGTGTGATTGTATGCGGGTTATTATGTAGTGTTTAATGGTCCTGATAAAGCAGGAGGTGGAAATATTTTATTCAAAGCTTCTAAAAAACCATTAACAGAGAAAGTGCAGATAGGAAGGATACTGAAACCTGACCAGTTGAGCTCTGCAAGGAAATAGTTTGGAGAATGAACTTTCATTTTCCTTTTTGAGCTTGAGCTTATGCAGTAGGTTTTTTAAAATCCTCATTCATTTCACTCACTGGGGTTTGAACATTTTTTTGTAAAATTAATAGAAAATAGATGAGCTCATTGAAGAGGTTTCCTATGGATTTGCTATGGACTCAAATGATATTGCCTGAAGCAATTCCATTGAACAAAATGTTGACATGCCTTCGTGTAAAAAAGGCATCAAGATGCTTTGTTTCTATGATACTGTGTATGCTCCATGAAGCTTGAAATTTTGATATAATTTCTACATTAATCTTTTTTGTCATATTTAGTTGTACGTGGGGAATAGTATTTATGTTTTCAAGCTCTACTTTTAACTATTTTATTTTTAATCAAGTATTATGTTTTTCTGTTCCCACAGCTGGTACCATATCTGGTGAGGAGATATCTGTTATAGCGAGGACGAACATCAAGGAGCACAGGGACAGCTTCTCATGTGAAAAGTTTAACTTCAGGCTTCATCACAACATCACTTTTTATGTCTACCTGTCAAACTTCAGCTGGCCAATCAAGATCCAGGTAAAAGGAGAGATTCATGCACACACACAGTATTTTTTCACTTTTATTATAATAGAATCTAAAAAAAGTTGTTGTAATCTAAAACAAATAAGCTGTATTTCATATAAATATTTTGCTGTTATAAGGACCACATAAGTACACAAATTGGAATTAAGTTAATTTTATTAATGCAAACAAGCCATTTTTTGCAGAAAGGTTTTGTGCCAGAATGAGTTGGTTTGTCAGTCATATCAAAATCATTGTGCTTCATAAAACCACAATCAGGGTTCGTACGAGTCATGGAAAACCTGGAAAGTCATAGAATTTATTTTTTTCATGTTCAAAACGTGGAAAGTCAGGAAATTTCATTTCAGGTCAAGGGAAGTCATGAAATTCGCAGATAAGGGCAAAAGTTGCTTTTTGTCTCTCTGTGGTGTGTGTGTTTCTGTGCTTGTCTCGGACTTGACCGCATTTAGTCTCGTCTCAGAGTGGGACATTGAGGACTCTGGACTTTATTTCCAGACCAGACAAGACCACAACTGTGGAATGTCACTACATTGCCATCATATTGTTCAGTTAATTTGTCAACATCCTTTTGTCACTGGATACTACGCAAACCAATTCAAATACAAGCAATAACATGACTTACCAATTGCGTGCATCTGTTACCACTGTCATCCATCGCCTCCCTCTTTAACTCAAACATGGCGCTCCGAGACATGTGCTGTGTTTGTCTTGGAGTGAGAGAAGATGTCTGTCTAATCGCCCGTAACAAGCCATTAACATCCGTGAGTAATTTCTCATGATGGTGGACAACAGAAGCGGAGTGCAGGAAAGAAAGAAAAGGATGCAACAGAGAGGCGATGAAGAAAAGATCCAACCTAACAGGGTAATGCGATAATCCGAGCTGATCCTGTGCTTTGGGTAAAAACTGATGAGTTCATATGGGCAAAAACTGATGAGTTCATATTGGTCTACTGGGTCAAATCAGTTTCATGAGGCCTCCTTTTCAGACCGCACACCATTTCATTATTTCTTTTTGGCTCAAGTGGCCTTTATTTGAAAGTCCTGTGACAAGAAACTAGGGTAACGAGAGAGGGGGGAGAAGGTCACCAGGCCTGCAACGGCCACGTCAAACCCCTGCACAACCACAGCATCCCACAGACCATGTTTTATTCAGAAGGTGAGTCCTTTATTTGGACACACACACACATATATATATATATATATATATATATATATATATG
>VMRN01000095.1:1316934-1474582 GCA_010277015.1 Poeciliopsis turrubarensis | reverse complement strand
TATATATATATATATATAAATGTTCAGAGAATATTTCATGGTATTGTTCGATGAATACGATGAAATGTTCACCTCCAGATATGCGCCTTACATCCTTATCAGAACTGTTCAGCCTGGGACGAGCGTCGTCCTACTCATGTCTCTGTCTTAGCAAGAGTTTGAGATCTCAGGACGTGGTGGAGTCACGGTGTGTGACTTAACTGTCAGGTTTTGGACTTGACCTAGGGGTGATGTCGTTACTGAGTGGGTGGTGAAAGTAGTCTAAGACGTGGGGAGGGGAGTAAAATGCATGATCTTTATGATCATGCATTTTACGTGACAGTTAGCAGGGTTGTATAGACTGGGGTTATTCTTGTCGTTGCCGCGACACCCCCACCCTTCCTTCACTCTCTATTCTCTCAGTCACTACTTCCTCTTCTGAGAGGGGAGATGTGCTACCAGCTCTCCATCCAATGGGTCAATTGAGTTTCCTAAATCTGCTGGGATTTACCCTATCCAGAACTGAAGTAAACTCTGTTTAAGCTGGTTTTGAGAAAGGATTAGCCTGATTTGTACGACCTACATCCAGATGTCTCACCCTTCTTCCCCCTGTGAATTAGCCAGACTGAGCAACCTACAGCCAACTAGTTTCACAGAGCACATCTGTTAACGGTCGCTCCTTCTCTTTATTACAACTTGCACTTGCTACTGAATCAGGTTGGTTTTAGTGACTCGGGCGAGTCCCAAGGATGTTGTTTTATATTTGGGCTAAAGCAACCTATAAAACATTTCCTACTTTTCTTCCCCAGAATCAAACATCATAGCTATTTTACTACCATCAAAGAACTTTGAGGTGACTCATTAATTGAATGTCCACAACATCTTTTAGATTTTCTTTATGCTAAATATTGTATTAGTAAGGCGTTTTTGCAAGGGTCAGTACAGCTTAATTAAGTAGCAGAATTAATCATATAAGTAAAATCAATCATCTAGCCTATCTTTCCCTAACGCTGATACTAAGAACTAAAAAGGGAACCTTTGAGAGAGACGGACGAAGTATGATGTTTCGAACCCCAGGTGTTGCAGCAGGAGGAGGAGGTTGATCGATGAAGGCAGGGGTCTCTGTTGGTCTGATGAGCTGTGATCTCTGCATCGATGGTGAGGTCACACAGGACTTGGGTCTTTATCTTTGCCTTGGTCTTCATCTTTTCCTTGGTCTTCATCTTTGTCTTTGGGGTCTGAACCCAGCCGATGAGAGAAGTGCGATTTGAAGCCACATGTTGGGGGGCTGATGGATTGGTCCCCATGCGCAGGACAGTCTTCGGCTCTGTGGCCCCGGCTCTTCTTCAGCTACAGAGTTCTTTGTCCATCTCGGTTTTGGCTCGAAGCTGCCTGGAGGATCCAACCAAAGTTTCCTCTTTTGCTCTCCCCTTATATAGGGTTTATACCCGCTTTCAGTGCATTTTCATTGGCTAACACTGTTGCTGTGCTTGCTTTATTGGGTAACTGTTTGGGCAGATGAACTCATTTCCATCACTGTCTTAGAGACATCTTGTCCTGATGTCTTAGCTAATGTCTCAGGGTTGCTCAACGTTCCTCCCATGTCCTTTCTCTGCAACAATCTACGTCCTAATAAGGCCTTGGTCATCTCTGCTCTCCCGTTAGTCCCTTTTGTACCCCTAAACTTTCACCTACCATCCACCTCCAACACATCATCAGTGATCTTTAATATCAGATATATGTTTTATACCATTTCAAATTCAATGTTAGAATCACATTCATAAACCTTTTAGTTTCTCTGATTTAGCATTCATTTATAATTTTATGATAACCACAACTTATTACTCTATTATTATTTGATACCAAAGTTACAGTTGTTTTACTTGTAAGTGGTCCCACAAGTGAGAGTGTAAATGTAAGTATTGTTATAAGTAAACCAATATTAATATAAGTACTTTACTTTAAATCTTATCTAATTACTCAAAATGTTTAGATTTCATCCTTTAAAACTTTTATGCTTTTAAATAAGGACTGGTCTCAGCTATCTTTATACATCTGCAAGCTGGAAACTTACTTCCTCTTTTTTCAGGAAACCTGCTCTTCCTGTGTCATCTCTCTCTGACTATGATTTTTTATGATTAGATAGAAAACATAAGTAGAATTAAAGCTAAGTTTGCAGGAGACAAAAACAACACACACAACCAGTTTTATTTTATTGCACTCTGGGTCTACTGTTGGATCTAGAAGTCACTTGTGTAACTAATTTTAAAGGTAACTTTATTTGTTGTTGCTGTTAACTAAAATCTCCAGCATGGGGAAGTGGGATGATCTCGGATTTTCTTGACACCCCCTCCTCGAAGTCAGACCTTTCACATTCTGGGAGTCCAACACCCTCCTGCAGTCCTTCGTCCTCATTCCCTGGAGAGAAGAAGAGGTTAATCTGGGATGCTGGGATATGAAGATGCAGATTCTTCATCTTCAGTTGTCCTGAAGATGTCAGAAAGTCATCAAAACTCCACTTCTTTTGACAGTCTATACTATATGAAGATAAGAGCCTAAATACATTCCATTTCCAAAACAAAAAGGCTGTGCAATGTTTGCCAGCTAACAAATTACTATTGCTATCCTCGCAGCTCAACTAACAGCTAGAAAAAAACAAAGCACCTACCTTCATAGTCAAACAGTTATCATTCAGAGAAGAATTTGTCCAGCTTAGATTGCGTTGATGAAGAAAATTTGTTTGCAAATGGTGATATGTCTTCAAATTGTACTTGTGGCAGATTCTTTGGAGTCCTAAAATTGCATAAACTCCACAAACTGGAACTAAAGATACACTGCATCGAGTCATAACGGCTGTTGTCTGACGTCAGGTGAAAAGGGTAAATTCCCTCATCAAAAACACAGCTGGTCTGTTGCTTTGATTCTTTCATGCATGTTTGAGAAATCCTTTAATCTTCAACCATTCAACTGTGAAAAATGCTTCAGAGAGACGAAACTCCTCCTCTGAACTGCAGCGTACAAGCTCTTCCCCATGCCTCCCCCACTCATCCACTTCAGACTACCCAGCAGACATGAGCAAACACCTGCTGGAATTGTAGAGCTACTTCTCAGTGCATAGCTGGTGAAAATGTTTTAAAGGGTTAATAGAGGAGCAATGTTAGGATGACATCCTGAAGATAGAACTTCAGGAAGAGCAGGAGCTTCTTAAAGAGACAGAGGCCCAATTTTAAGGTGTTAAAGTACAATACCAGTCTTCTTTTAAGTAATGTACGATATGAACAGCATTTTTATAACTGAAGACAATATAGTTACTTGATTGTGCTGTACTATAGCAATATGTATCTGGAAAGCAATAATAATACTGCCCCTTTAATGTTTGTTTGAATCAACTGTAGAAGTAAAAGTTACATTAACTGTTGTGTTTTTTCCATCATATCCTCTTTCCATGAACAATCTCTTGCAGAACACAAAGCCCGTGCCAGAACATCAGACAGGCTATACTGAGAGGTGCTTTGGTAAATCTACTATCAAATTTAATGATCTGTTGAGTTTTTCAGTGTTTCCATCAATTACTCTGCTCTGGATTAAATCCCCAGTCACACAAATTATTCACTCTTCAGCCTTATGATCCATTAAATGAAAGCAGACTTAAAACAGTGATTTTTTTAGGATGACTGTGGCACTGTCTGCACTTAGTGTTGATGGATGGAGTCAAGAATTGACAGAAAGGAAGAAATGAGGGTGGAGTGGGGGAAGTGAAGACAGGCTGACTCTTCACGTGAAGATGGCAGTAAAGTCAAAAATATCTAGTGTTGGGAATATGGAGATGAAATAATTTACAGATTGACAGGAAGATAGACAGTTAGAAGAAACCCTCTTGAACTTGTTCACTTTAAAACTATAAACTTCAACGTTTTTTGTTGAGATTTTATATAATCACAGTGGCCCTTCCCACCTATGGGAAGGGCCACAGGGGTCAGGTGCAATGTGTGATGGGTGGTGGCCGAGGGAGGGGCTCCTGGCAGTCCGATCCTCGGCTACAGAAACTGGCTCTTGGGACGTGGAATGTCACCTCTCTGGTGGGGAAGGAGCCGGAGCTGGTGGGTGAGGTTTAGAGGTTCCGGCTAGAAATAGTCGGTCTCACCTCGACGCATGGCTTTTGTTCTGGAACCAGTCTCCTTGAGAGGGGCTGGATGTACTTCCATTCTGGAGTTGCCCCAGGTGAGAGGCGTCGAGCAGGGGTGGGCATACTTGTTGCTCCCCACCTCGGCGCCTGTACGTTGGGGTTCACCCCGGTGAACGAGAAGGTAGCTTCTCTCCGCCTACGGGTGGGGGGACGGGTTCTGACTGTTGTTTGTGCTTACGGGCCAAATGACAGTTCAGCTTACCCACCCTTTTTGGAGTCCTTAGAGGGGGTACTGGAGAGCGCCCCTACTGGGGACTCCCTCGTTCTGCTGGGGGACTTCAACGCTCACGTGGGCAATAACAGTGAGACCTGGAGGGGCATGGTTGGGAGGAACGCTCCCTCCGATCTGAACTCGAGTGGTGTTCGGTTGCTTGACTTCTGTGCTCATCACGGATTGTCCATAACGAACAATCCTTATGCCTGAACACCATGTTCAGGCATAAGGGTGTCCATATGTGCACTTGGCACCAGGACACCCTAGGCCGCAGTTCGATGATCGATTTTGTCATCGTTTCGTCGGATCTGCGGCCGTATGTCTTGGACACTCGGGTGAAGAGAGGTGCGGAGTTGTCCACTGACCACTACCTGGTGGTGAGTTGGCTCCGGTGGTGGGGGAGGATGCTGGTCAGACCTGGCAGGCCCAAACGTGTTGTGAGGGTCTGCTGGGAACGTCTGGCAGAGTCCCCTATGAGACGGAGCTTTAACTCCCATCTCCGGCAGAACTTCGAACACATTCCGGGGGAGGCGGGGACATTGAGTCTGCGTGGACCATGTTCCATGCCTCCATTGTCGAGGCGGCTTATCGGAGCTGTGGCCACAAGGTTGTCGGTGCCTGTCGTGGTGGCAACCCTCGAACCCGTTGGTGGACACCTTCGGTGAGGGATGCCGTCAGGCTGAAGAAGGAGTCCTATCGGGCCTTTTTGGCCTGTGGGACTCCAGAAGCAGCTGACAGGTACTGGCGGGAGAAGCGGCTTGCGGCTCTGGTGGTTGCCGAGGCAAAAACTCGGGCGTGGGAGGAGTTTAGAGAGACCATGGAGAAAGACTTCCGTATGGCTTCGAGGCGATTCTGGTCCACCATCCGGCGTCTCAGGAGGGGGAAGCAGTGTAGCACCAACACTGTTTACAGTGGGGGTGGTGTGCTGCTGACCTCGACTCAGGATATTGTGGGCCGGTGGGCGGAGTACTTCGAAGACCTCCTCAATCCCACCAACATGCCTTCCATTGAGGAAGCTGAGCCTGAGGACTTTGGGTTGGGCTCTCCAATCTCTGGGGACGAGGTCGCCGAGGTAGTTAAAAAGCTCCTCGGTGGCAGGGCCCCAGGGGTGGATGAGATTCGCCCGGAGTATCTCATGGCTCTGGATGTTGTAGGGTTGTGTTGGTTAACGCGACTCTGCAGTATCGCATGGATATCGGGGGCAGTTCCCCTGGATTGGCAGACTGGGGTGGTGGTCCCCCTGTTTAAAAAGGGGGATCGGAGAGTGTGCTCCAATTATAGAGGGATCCCACTCTTAAGCCTCCCTGGCAAGGTCTATTCGGGGGTACTGGAGAGGAGGGTCCGTCAGATAGTCGAAACTCGGATTTTGGAAGAGCAGTGTGGTTTTCGTCCTGATCGTGGAACACTGGGCCAGCTCTACACCCTCAGGAGGGTCCTGGAGGGTGCATGGGAGTTCGCCCAACCAACCTACATGTGTTTTGTGGACTTGGAGAAGGCGTTCGACCGTGTCCCTCGGGGTGCCCTGTGGGGCCCGGTACCCCATACTCCAAGAGTATGGGGTACCGGCCCTTTGATACGGGCTGTCAGGTCCCTGTATGACCGGTGTCAGAGTCTGGTCCGCATTGCCGGCAATAAGTCGGACTCGTTCCCGGTGAGGGTTGGACTCCGCCAGGGCTGCCCTTTATCACCGATTCTGTTCATTACTTTTATGGACAGAATTTCTAGGCACAGCCAGGGTGTTGAGGGGATCAGTTTTGGTGGCCTTAGGATCGCATCTCTGCTTTTTGCGGATGATGTGGTCCTATTGGCTTCATCGGGACGTGATCTGCAACTCTCACTGGAACGGTTCGTAGCCGAGAGTGAAGCGGCCGGGATGAGGATCAGTACCTCCAAGTCTGAGACCATGGTCTTGAGTCGGAAAAGGGTAGAGTGCCTTCTCCGGGTCGAGGGAGATGTCCTGCCTCAAGTGGAGGAGTTCAAGTATCTCGGAAACTTGTTCACGAATGAGGGAAGAAGGGAGCGTGAGATCGACAGGCGGATTGGTGCAGCGTCTGCCGTGAAGCGGGCGCTGTACCGGTCCGTCGTGGTGAAGAGAGAGCTGAGTCAAAAAGCGAAGCTCTCAATTTACCGGTCGATCTACGTTCCTACCCTCATCTATGGTCATGAGCTTTGAGTAATGACCGAAAGAACGAGATTGCGGATACAAGCGTCCGAAATGGGTTTTTTCCATAGTGTGGCAGGGCTCTCCCTTAGAGATAGGGTGAGAAGCTCAGTCATCCGGGAGGGACTCAGAGTAGAGCCGCTGCTCCTCCACATCGAGAGGAGCCAGTTGAGGTGGCTCGGTCAGGATGCCTCCTGGACGCCTCCCTGGTGAGGTGTTTCGGGCACGTCCCACCGGGAGGAGGCCCCGGGGAAGACCCAGGACACGCTGGAGGGACTATGTCTCTCGGCTCGCTTGGGAACGCCTTGGGATTCCCCCGGAGGAGCTGGAGGAAGTGGCTGGGGAGAGGGAAGTCTGGGCCTCCCTTCTTAAGCTGCTACCCCCGCGACCCGACCCCGGATAAGCGGCAGAAGATGGATGGATGGATGGATGGATGGATGGATGGATGGATGTATGGAAATAGAAAGTAGTCCATTTGTGAGGTGAAAAAAACTAAAAAAAAAAAAAAAAAAAAATCAGAGATTTGATATATGCAGTCCCTTTTTATTTTAATACCTCTAAATAAAATCAGGCGCAAACAATCGCCTTCAAAAAACAATGAATGGATTAGTTAAATAAGAAAAAAAGAGTCTGCCTGGGTAAGTTTATCTCAGTTGTGGAAAGCAAATGTTGGTCAGTGAGAAATCATATACTCAGAGGATGAGCAGAAAAAAAAAACATTTTCTACACGATACAGACTTGTATCGTGTAGATACAAGTCTACACGACTTTTGTCCACATGACAAAAGTCGAGTTAAGTTCAACTAGTAGCTGTTTCTGTGCTGAAGTTACTGTGAGAAAATGTTTCACAATAACTTAAAGGCTTCTTTTACTCTAATCACAGAGACATGCTAACAAAAGACAGTTTAGACAGGAGTCTGTTATGCAGAATAAAAAGAACAAAGAACATGATCCTGAATATGATCACAACAGCATATGTGAACTAAAACTTGCACAAAATTGAGTCTGACTTTTTTCCTGAACACCACCTGGCTAGAAGCTGTAAGGCACAGTCTGATGATGATCCGTTTGTTGGATGAAAAGGAACCAAAATGTGTGAACATTCACGCATTATTATGGTAGCTTTTGACTGATGTCGCATATCTGTAAAGATAACAGTGTACTATATTTTATATCAATGTAAATGGATTGTTACCAATATAAGGTCAACGGGCTAGTTTTCTCAGAAGATTTCTAGATATGACTCATGAAGGAGCAGAGACTAGAAGTTTGCAGTTGTGAGTGCCTTGTATTTATAGTGAGGAAAATCATATACATATTTACAACATCAGTGAAAACATCAAAATGGCCAAATAAAATGAGCAAAAAAGAAAAAACAAAATAACAGAAAACACCCTACATTTATCAGTCCCACAAATCCATAATTAAAGAACCCACACCCTTCTGTTCATTCACCCCAAGCTGGGGTTGGTTAGAGGTCCCAGTCAAGTTACTTATAGAGTCCTTGGTGCAGGTCATGGGCTGACAAAAGTCAGATCAGAATGGGGAGAGTTTGTTGACTGCATGGAGCCTCCTACCAACCTGGCATTAGAATCAGAAGTCTTCACACACCAAAAGTGCAATATTTCTTGGGCTCTAGGACCTTCAGCTCGCCATCAAACCTAGCCAATTCCGCAATTTATATCTCACACAAACAGGTTTTTTCATCTCGGCTCTGAGTAGTTGACTCCTGCAGCTCTGCTTCTCCCAAAGCGTCCTAATCTTTCATACTTCCCACCCCAGATAATACACCCAGCAGATAGGCTGCTGTAGCACATGTGACTCTAATACTCAACAGCAATTGGCTGTTCAGTAGTCTCATGAGAGTTAGTGATGTTATATTAGAACTATCATGAGATTTGGGAGATATAGGGGACAGGGAGTGGAAAAACCAGAGAATGAGGGAAGTTAAAATTTATAGGACCTCTGAAATTACTCACACATTGTTTATACAATTGAAAATCTCTGACATTCCCCACTCACTTCTTCTGCAGACCCAAAAAATCCCATTAAAATACACATGGCAAAATGTGGAAAAGTTCAAATAGTGCAAATAAATTGTCATGACACTGTATGGATGGAGAAGTGAATAATGAATAGGAAAGTACTCCATGATACTTTTTTCTTCCAAAGGACAAATATAAATAATGTAAATATCACACCATATATTTTTTTAACTTTTATTGTAACAATATAATTTAAATGATCTATATCTAATAAACATTTCCATAGAAACGCGGTTTGGAAACTGGATCCCGACCATCTTGTCTTAGCCCAGCTGCTGAAGAGTGTTGCCAGTCAATTGTCCATCGATCGCTCCGTTCATATGAATTTCACATTAATGCTGCATTATCAGAAGCCCATGTATCAGCTGGTGGAAAGGTGATATGATAATTACCATGCTGAAGCTAATCTCGCCTCCATGTCCAACTGGATGCTTGTAACCAGAGAAGCACTCAGTGTCCGGTCTCGTGACCTTGGTGACTTCCAGTGCCAGAACATGGCAATGGTGAAAAATATTCCTGAGAGTTAACACTGACCTCGCATCTCATACGGGATCTAACAGAACCAACAAATCAAATACATCTCGCCATCTTCAAACATAGTCAGGAATGAGGAATTTCTATTTGTATTATTGCCATGTTCTTCTCACCAGATTTCTTTACTAAAAGACAGAGAAGCAGTTTTTAAATGAAGCAAAGTTTTTATAGCATTAATTCTGATGGGATCCACTATATTCTGGGAAACTGAGCAAAAAAATGTGTAAAATTACATACAGTACATGGCTAACTGCTAGTTCTCACAACATAATTAGGCCAAGATATCTCTTACCAACGTGAGGTCTGAATTGCAACATGCAGTAGTTGTTGTGGTCCAGGCTGCTATCAAGAATTTTACATTTTTATTTGAATTCCTTGAGGAATGCCATATTGGTCTTTTGTTATCTTATTTTGAAGTCGGACAAACTGTAGTTTTTGAGATTTTGTTCAGTTGCTGATAGAATTACCCAAAAATTACTTCTTGTTGTACCAGTTGACAACATTTTGCAAGTGGCATCGTGAAACAGCTGGCTAACTGTTAGCTAGCAGCTAACGATGCTAAAATTGGCAACTTGTTTAGAGGGTTTTCATTTAAAGGAATATGGGCTGCAGCCACGAGCTTCTAGTGTTCCATTTGAAATATTCAGTGTTTGAACATGGAATGGATAATTCTATAATGAACAAAGATAGCTAACCAGTTTGATATTTATAAGTCCTTTATTCTCTTTGTGAAACCACACAAAAAGAGAGCATTAGCAATGCTTCTTCAGCATGAGAACTACGGTAGAAATAAAATTGCGACATATCTGGAATAGATTATTCTATCATGATCCCAGGTGTTTTTAATGCAGTTGGTTTTCCCTGAAATTAAAAATTCAATTCTTCAGTTTTCCAGACATATTAACATCTTGTTTTTGTGAATCCAGTAGCATCAATCACCTTGTTTGGAGTCCAATTTGAACATTGGAACCTAATGCTTCTTTTTTTCCAGTTTTTGTATATTTGATGGTACTTTATGAACACCTAATTACTCTGGCTACTTCTTATAGTCTTCTTGCGTTTAGAAGTGGAGTATTTTTTAAGTTATTGCATTCTGTTTACCCAAATAAATGCTGTCTTATATTTAGACTCAAAAACATCTTTGCTTTTTCCTGTTAAATGTACAACAGCCACTGGTTATGCTTTTTAGTGTCATTTCTTTTTGAGGTTTCAAACACAGCTGGTCTCATACTTCTTCCCAGAATCAAATGAATCTTAATTTTAATGTTTTATATTATGCTACCTTTGGACCTGAAGTGTTTTCCCCAAAATGTAAAGTTCTAAATAAAGGTCAAGCATGGGACCCCCAGCATAGTGCTCTAAACCAAGTGAAAACACCAAATAAACTGGATTTTATGGAGCTTTGTTATGAGCCAACCATTCACGTGAAATCCGACTGGACGAGTGAGTGTTTCCCTCTTGGCGCCCAGCTGTCAGCTGAGGTTGGGAATGTTGAAGGAGGCGTTGGAATGAGTCATTCTGGTGGAACAAGATTTTATCGGCTCTGTCATGCTGACCTTGTACCTCAGATCTTACTATCACTCTCACAGTTATCACACACACCGTTTTTGGAATGTTTTGCTCAAAATTTAAAACATCTCATTAAAGCTGTCCTTTTACTCAAGTACTTACCAGAGTCTGGGTTTCTCACAAGCCACTACCGTCCAGCATTCTTTCCAATGCACAATCTTTCCGCAACAGACTGGATGAGCTCCAAGAGCAAGTACAAATTCAACATGAATTCAGAGAGGCATGTTTACTAGCGTTTACTGAAACCTGGCTTTCAGATAGAGACTCAAATATGGAAATGACTATTGATGGATTTGGCTTGCCAGTATGCCTGTACCAGGATGCTGGCGTTACTGGAAAATCACAATGAGAGGCTGTGTGTGTTTGTATGTTAATGAATGCTGGTGTAAAACTGTTATGGTCAGAGAGAAGTTATGCACTTAACACACTGAACTGTTGTCCGTGATTCTGCGGCCTCACTATCTCCCCTGAGAATTTTCCCAGATATTTATCGTCATTGTGTACATTTATCCAATAGCCAATGAGGAGCAAGCATCGGAGTCCATATTAAACTAACCCAGAAGCTGCAGTCCAAGTTTCCTGATTCCCCTGTATTTATCCTTGGTGATTTTAACCATTGTTCCTTAGTAAGAACTCCCAAGGACTTTTATCAATATGTCACCTGTCCCAACACAACAAAATTCTGGACCTGTGTTATGGTTCTGTCAAAGGAGCATATAAATCTGTCCCTCTCCCTCCACTGTAATACTGGTGGGGCTGACCATAATTGTGTGCAGCTTATACCAGCTTATCGTTCTGCCCTTAGGAGAGTTAAAACCATCACTAGACAGATCAATAACTGTACTGCTGATTCCAAACTGAACCTGCAGGATTGCTATGACATAACAGCATAAACATGTCTTTTGGGACATGTTTAAGGACTCTTGAAGTGACATTGATGATTTAATCAGGGCCAGATAATATCAGTGGTTGACTGCTCTTCTCTTGTGCAGAACAGTTAGCTCCTATTATTTATTACATCTTCCAAATGTCACTTAACGTAGAGGGTGAAAAGGTGCTGGAAGCAGTCCATAGTGATTCCGGTTGCTAAGACAAGCCACCAAAAGGTTCTTAATAATTTTAGGCCTGTTGCGCTGATTTCCCTTGTCATGAAATCTTTTGAAAAATTGATAAAGAAAGATCTGACAAAGACTGAACATTAACTGGATCTTTTACAGTTTGCCTGCAGGGTCGGTCGGGGAGTTGAGGATTCCACTAAACTATTATGTTGAGCAATCTTTGTTTTCAGATCATTTGAAAGTTGTTTTGAGGTCCCGCATGATGCCACTTTTCAGAAGAAATTCAGATTGGAGAACAACTTGCAATTGGCCAACTTACTGAACATTATTCTGTCAATCCAATAAACCTAATTTCAATACTGAAATGTTACTGTGTCCTTCAGTTATCAGATAAATCAAACACCCAACTATTTAGCAATAAAAATAATTAATAGGGGTGCCCAAACTTCTTAATGTAACTGCAATCCCCCCATCAGAAAAAAACTTGCAGTCTTACAAACCTACATTCTTTCATAAATTTGAAAAATCCTTTCATCTCTATGGCAACCATTCAGCAGTGCAAAATGCTTGGATGGACCTAACCCTGCCTTGAAGGGACAGGTCCTCCTCAGAGCTGCAGTTTTTGAGCTTCAGAACTTCCACTTCACAGAGCAGCCTTCTCTTGTGACGATCCCATTCAGCTCCTTCAGACTAGCCAGCAGCGATTGGCAATCGACTAATCTACTGAGCTCATTATAGGAGTTACTTCTCAGTGCAATGCTGGTAAAAACACAAAAGGGTTAATAGAGGAGCCATGTTGTGATGCCTTCCTGAAGGTGAAGTTTCAGGAAAAGGAAGAGTTTTTAAAGAGACGGAAACCTAATTTCAAGGTATTAAATTATGATGTCAAATTTCTTTTAAGTGATACTTGACATATATATTATATTTTTAACAACTGAACTTAACAAAGGTACTTGATTGTGCTGTAAAATGACACTATGTGGTAAACAGCATACTGCCCCTTTAAATGACTACCTGAAGCTCGTACCGTGGACGGGCATTTTTCTAAGATCTTTTCTAACTCTGGTATTTATCACAAATTACCATAAATTATCCTTCTGAATGGAAAGTTTTTATTTTTCCAGAACAATGAAACTTCTCTCATTTCCTTTTGTTACTGTTTAAGTATTACAACCCTTGCCAGATGCTATTGAGATCACATTTATAAAAAAAATACCCTTTTGATTAAATGTACAATTACCATATACTAGAAATTCCAAATGTGCCACTGAAGACAATATTTCACTGTTGTAATTTGACCCATTTGACACATCTAGGTTTTTCTTTTCAGAAATTGGGAATGTCCTAAATTTGATTTCTAATCATAAAATCATGTTTCATTGATTGAATCTGCAAACATCAGGAATATAACCCAGTTTTCCTCAGCATTTTTGTCTTGAATAACACATAGCCAAACGTTGTGGAACTGAGGTTTCTGATTTGCGCATCTCTTTTAATAAATGACCAGTCAAATCTTTCTTCAAGAGTCAAAAACTTTTCTTACTTCTACAATATATATTTTTTTTAATTTCTTGCCACCACTTTATGTCCCTCCATACATTACAAACTTTAGAGCAGCAGATTAAAAGTGTCTGTCAATGGTGAGTGGCTACTTTGTTCCTGACAGTAGTAATTTGATTTGCCTCTCGATGCTCACTCACTTATTTACCCACTGTGCTTGCCATCATTGAATAATGTGAAGCTTCTAATCAGATGTCTGACAAAAACACCCTCTATGATCAGGTCAGTGGCAAAGTGTCTCCTTTATTGGATTCAAACAGTAGTTAACTGTCTGACCAGAGCACACACATACACACACAGACAAACAAACACAAGAGGGAAGTATTGGGTTTATCTGAATGAGCCGGTATTATGTGTCATAGGGCGAAAGAGGAGGATAAGGTCTGAGTGCTGCTCATTTTAACGAGGCAGGAAGCAATCAGCAACATGGCTTCCTGCAGTTACCTGGAGATATGAGAATAGATAAAATGTGCTTTTATGTGCTGAGACAGGTTGTACTAAATTTGCTACAGCTACTTTTTAGTCCTTCTGGGTAAAATAGGTTGAAGGTTTAGGAAAGTTTGGATAGTTCTGACCTTTCTCATGTTTCTAAAAAACATAACCTTCTGTATCAAAGTAAAACAGCTTAAATCAGATTTTTACTAAGATTTTTCCCCCTTTCTGACACCTAATTTTTTTTCTGTTTTATTTTTCAACTTGTTAAAAAAAAGTCTTTCAGTCTTGTATATTCTACAGTAGTGCTGTCATTGTGTCCCAGTTAACACACTCACCAGTGACATTTAGGATGCTGCAGTCTGACAGTCAGACATGCTCATTGTTTTACAAGTGTTGAGTCAAGTTCCATAAACATCTTCATAGTTCCAAGCTTTTACTTTCCAGTAAGAGGAAGTGTAAGTGAACTTTTAGAAAGTCTGAAAACAAGTGCACTTTCAAAAAAGAAAAAAAAAAAACTGATCTAAAATGAAAACCAAATTTCTATCCAATATTAAAATTCCCTTTTGCTTGATACATTTTTTTTTTATTTTTTTTATGATTTTTGGTTGTATTGTTTAATTGATATTAACCCACACCAGGAAGGAAAAGTTCCTGCACAACAGAATCTAGGAGGTGTGTGACCAGTTATGTTACGCTATTGAGGTTTTACTTAACAATTTCAAGTTTTTCTATTATTACTATATATGTAAGTGAGTAAACAGGGAAAAAATGATTTATGATAATGACTAAAAAATCTTTTTCATGATATTTTGAATTTTTTTTCCCCTGATTAGGCTGCTTGATAAGCACAGGATGAATCATCTTCAGGGTGGAAATTCTGCCATGAAAGCTTCTTTTTTACCTTCTGAGTGAAAATAGTCAGATGAGTGATAAATTAAAAAGCCAAACATGGTTTCTTCCTCTAATCTGATCCGCTGCAGATTGAAGCTGGAGTGTTTTTCAGGCACCTGTTTAAAGCAGCTGAGTTCCTCTAACACAAATGGAGCAGCTGGATTCATTTCCATAGTATGTAGGTGGAGGCGGCTCTTGGCAACTGGCTCCCTTTGGTCATTAGGTCCTCATGAATATGCACCGCGTTGTAACCACACTTTTCATTTGTTAACATGCAAACATGGATGCCATGTGCTCGATAAAACATCTTTGACTTATAGTGGCTTGAAGAAGTATTAATAATCCTTGAACTTTTTCACATTTTGCTACCTCATAACCGGCTCTAGTTTTATGGGAGTTTTGTGCCTCCAAAGATACAAGTGTAATAATGTTGCCAAAAACTGACAAAGAATTAACAAATGGTTTTTAAATATAGGGCTAAGAACAGGTTTTAGTTTTTCTTTTTCATTACATAGCTGGATTATTGTTCCAGAAAAAAAATATTTAAAATTTGTCTTAAGATCTATTTTTCTTATTAGGTGAGAGACTATGTACTTTTTTTTTTTTTTATTGACATAATTTTCCAGTAATAGCATCCAGTATTGTCTTTGAATTCAGTTGAAATGCTTTATTTTTCCAGAGTGCCAATTCATTTGCAGCAGAATCTACAAGATACACTCATAAAAATATCAAGTAAAAAAGAGATGGTATATTATAGCTCCACTAGTGATCTTTGGTACAGACATTAAGAGTGACTATTGACCTCTTCTTACTTAAGGTTACCAAACCACCACACCATTTCAAAATTCAAACCAGGCTTGATGAGATAAAAACAAGACATTGGTAAAAGATATTGATCAACATAAAAATCATTCAATTTCCCCCCGTCCCCCCCAAAAAATAAACTGTGTTGGGTTTATTTTGTTCCCCAACCGGCAAGAATCAACCAAAGACACAAATTACTTTTCTGCAGAAGAGGGGAGAAGAGCCCTACGCAGAGAACCGCTGCCAAACGCTGTCTGGGATCAACTCCGCCGGCTCTCAGTCCCCAACTGCCTTTTATTATGTGAATACACAAAGAAGTTGGCTTTTTCACATAGTCATGCAAACAATTGACCAATAAACTATCCCACAGGATGTTCTGGAAGTCTTTCGTTGACATCCCCTTGCCAGGACACAAGGATGACCGCTATCAGGATATAGATAAAGATCAACACAGCTCATAACACAGGAATGTGTAAACATCTCTAACCCTTAAGAGAAAACCTAAAAGACAGTTAAGAGTATACCATAAAAGAAAGGAGTCGAGAAAACAATACACAGGATAATATGAAAACATAACCATTCAAATAAAAGTAAATGTACTTAGATAAAAATAAATGAACTAAGATAATTTTCCTAACAACTGCCATTCTTATAGACAAAATCAATTTTGGCTTCAAACGATAGCTTATTCTCCAACTCAGGGGCCAAATATCTGCATTGGCAATCTTTTGGCAAATATTTTCTCTTTCTTTATTTTAAAACCTGAACATTATTATTATTATTATTATTATTATTATTATTATTATTATTATTATTATCATTATCATTATTATTATTAGTCTTTTCTTCCAGTAGTAACATCCGATTGATGATCATGTGACTCGTATGATGAAAGACTAAATATTTGCATTGCATTTTTGCAATTGTATTGATACAGAGAAAGAACCATCTCACGCTAGTGCAAAAAATGTTTTTCAAACATTTTTTTTTAAATTGCCGTGTTTCCGTCAAGATTTATTTCCAGAATGTCAAATTGCGCAATATTGAAATCAAATGGAAACACTGTTTAAGCCATATTTACAAGTGTATTAGTAAGATTCCTGCAGTACTCCGGTGGTTTTAGAAAATTAGTTGGTAAGGTTTTATTGTTTTATTAAAAAGAGGTTTAGAAATGGGAGTGTTTTGGGTATTTTCTTGCTAATAATGTGTTCCTTCAATGAGCCAGTCCCTTTTTGTTCTGATCTTCTGTCTCAGAGTAAACCAGTAAGCCTTTGCATTTGGGCTGGTAATTGCTCAGGAAGTTCAGTAAGACCCTCTGAACATGGGAAAAAGCACACATTTGGTTCAGATGGATGAATAAACTTCCACTGCTTTGGTCCATCCTTAGTCGCTGCTTAGCTTTAGTGTCTTTTACCTGCTCTGTGGCTTACAGGAACTTTGCCTCCGTCCTTTTTATGTTTGTTGCTTTCTTCTCCTTTCCTTTCTTCATTGATTAGCCAAGTACTTTCTTTCATTCTGGGCTTTAACAAGCAGCTCTTAGTTCAGGGTTGGAGAAATAAAAGGCGGGACGCTGCTGTCACAGCTCTAAGCTTGTCCCCAGAGGGCTACCGTAGGACTTCCATAATGACTGTGCTGTAGATGCAGGGTCCTTGGAGTCCTCTTTAAATCATTGATGTCGTACTCATCTTATACCTGTCTCTCACTCCCCTTGCGCTCTTTGCTGTGGTAATTACAACACCAGTTTACGAAAGGAGTGGAGGAGGAAAAAAAACGCTCCCCAAACCAGTCAGTTGACCCCTGATCTCAAAACAATTACACTCTATTGTTCTGCTGTTTGTGCTCTGCAGTAGAGGTTCTTGCTGTGTTTATATGTGAGAGTTTGAGAATTCCCATCTGTTGTGATTTTGTTGTATCACTGTTCGTCCTTACGGCATTTTCTCAGGCGGGTAGTTGTGTGGGTGTTTCACACCCAGCTCTTATTCTGCCTTTCTCCCATTATAATAATAAACTATTCATTTAATAGCTGTGCATGCTTTTGCCTCAACTGAACTTCTACAATGTCTTTAAAGTCATTTTCGATTATAAATTACCAATCTGAAATGAAACACATTAGGTAACTTGTCCATGGGCGTGGCTTGAACCAGCTTTTCAACAGACAACTCCAACCAACTTCACAGCTTTTAGTTACTTAAGGGGCATTAGTGTGATGTGCATGTTATTCTTTATTTTGGGCTTTTCTTTTCAATAACGTTCTTTGTGTGCTTCTTTTGACTTCTTTACCTCAATCTAAAAGGCTGTGTTTTTTTTTTTTTTCATAGTATCATTTTATAACACAATCAGGTAATTATGTTACCTCCTCTTGCTATTTGCTGCATATATGTTAAATATGACTTAAAAGACATTTGTAATTTAAGACCTTGAAATTGGGCCTCTGTCTCTTTAAAAAGTCCTGCACTTTCTGAAGCTCGATCTTCATGAATTCATCACAGCATGGCTCCCTTATTAACCCTTTCACATTTTACCAGTGTTTCACTGAGAAGTATAAGTTTGGTAATTGTTTCTAGCTAGTCTGAAGGAGCTGAACAGGTGAATCATTAGGAGGGCTGCTCTGTGAGGCAGATGCTCGGAAAGTGCAGTTCCTCTTCAGCATGATGTAAAGCTCAATAAAGCACTGACCCTTTAAAATGTCTCCACTGTTGTGGTTTCCAGCACACAGTGATAATGGCTATGTGCAACGTGGGTCTCCGTTTTCACTCTTTTTCAGTTTTTTTTTTCTTTTAGAATATTTAATTCTTTTTTTAATTCTCAAAACTCTGTTTGTTTGTGTACGTTTAAAACCCAGGAAAAATCTCATTTTTTCTAGATGTCTAGATTATTGAAAACTGGGCCTCTGACTGGACTGTGTTTAAATGTCACTATTTATCCAGATTGAAAATACTATTTCAGAAACTAAATTTACCAACAAAGGAATAGGCTGAAGACAGAGTTTTTGTTTTCCCACCCTGTGAGTGTAACTATTCTTTCAAGGTGGAGTGGCTCTGAATTGACCTCATTAAATAAAGACACACTGCATCCTATTCTCTGTTGAACCTGAGCAGAAACATGTAATGTTTGACCAGATTACACATTAATAACATACTATTAATATTGTTTTTATCTGTACTTGTGAGATGCAGGTAAAGGTCTGAGTTTGTTTTCGTGTTTGTGGCTCTGCAGTGGTGAAGCGAAAGGGGCGTGGCCTAAACAGCTTATTGATTACAGCTGTGTTTAACGACTGCAGCTGCTATAAATTGAAATGATGGATTTTGGCTGGAGTTTCTGTTCCACTGAAAAAGGTTTGGAAGTGGAAAAAAAAAGAAATTTGAAAATTGCTTTGTTCCATGCTTTGATGTTAATTTCCTTTAACCATACTGAATGTACTTGTTTTTTGTTGAATGAGAGTTTGATGTTTGAGTTTTACCTTGCAAGAGCTCATTATACCTCTGTACACTTTCAGGGTGGAATGATGGAAGTTGCTGCTTTGGAGGCCTGGATGCACATCCAATCTCTTTTTTTTTTCTTCCCTATATTAATGCAGGGTCTCTGAGGACCAGAATCAGCTTTTCTGCAGCTTTTTCACTGTCAAGCCATTTTACCTGCTGAACAAATGCTGGCGAACCTCTTAAGCCCGCTCTGCCTCATTCTTTTCTTCTCCTCCCTTTACAAGGAGTCACAGAGGAATCACCAAAGACAAAGAAGTGTTGGATTATTAAGGTTAATTGTAAATGTTTCACCATGTTAAACATACTTTAAATCCACTGCTTCATGGTCTGAAGTCAGTCATTAGTAAATATGTTGACTTTAGGCTTTCTGGGAATGTGTAAATTAGAAATGAACAAAAGCATCATGAACAGAAAGTAAAATAACATTTTACTAAGTGTATTGAATGTATTTCCTTTCTGTCTTGTTTCCAATAGATCGCTTTCTCCCAGCACAACAGCATCATGGACCTGGTGCAGTTCTTCGTTACCTTCTTCAGGTAAGACTTGTTATGTGGACATCAGAACCTCTGCAGAGCCTCCAGCATCACCTTGGTGAACTGTGCTGCTCAACGGTTCAGGTCCCAAAGGCTTGCAGAGTGTTGGGGGAGATGACCTGAGCTCACAGAGCTACAGCTGCCTCAGGCAAGATAGGAAAAACCCTCAATTGTGTTGGTGGAGTCCACTTCTGCTCAATAGCAGCGAGATAGGAACGAGATGATGGGAGAGAATGACAATATGGAGCTGAATAAAACGTGGCTGGCTTGAGTCTGAACAGAATCAGACTTTGGATCTAATACTGAGCTGTCGATTAAAGTACACCAAGTGACGTGTGTATGATGATGCATCATTTTAACAAGTACGATTTTTGTTCAAGTTTCAAAACTGACCCTATGCATCCTTTACCATAACATCTTATGTTACCCTGTAGTAGAACGTCAGATTGTAAAACAATTAGCACACCATTTTAAAGTTTGTAAAATAAATATCCAGGTCCATGCTAGAGGTTGCACAACATCATATTTTTTAAAGTTGTGTCCACAACAAGTCGCTGTAACGTCATATAAACAGAAGAAAATGCTTCACAGCAACTTTCAGGCTTTTATAGCTACATTCACAGCAAATATTAACAAGAGATAACTTGGACAGAAGTCTGTTATGCAGAATGATGTCAGACTTGATCTCAGACTTCTTTGGCAGCACTGGGGCAGAGCGGTGATTTTCTGTTTCTGTGGTCCAAAAGGTTGCACAAAGTTGAGTGACTTTTTTCCTGAACTCCACCTGGTCCTAATCATTAGGTATAATCTCATCTGGACAGCTGCATGTACAGGAAACACAATGTGACATTGACCACAGTTGTGCATGTTGGAACATCATAAACTAAACTTATTCTAAATCGCCCCCATTTAAATCCAGTTAAATTGAGTTCACCTGCCTCCAGCTCCTTTTCCTTGACAAGCATCAAGGAAGAGGAGCTGTGATGAGCATCAGGAGCTGTTGTGACTCCCAACAGCTGATCTCTGACTTTACTGGATGAAGCGACATGCTGTCAGCAGCTCACATGCTCACAATGCAGCTTGATGTTAAAGATGTTGTCTGACAGTGTTTCTATAAGAGTAAAGTTACCAGGTTAGAAACTGCAAGGCACAGCTTCATGTGTCCCTTTATGTGACACAACGTTCGATCCATTTGTTGGATGAAAAGGAGCCAAAATGTGTGAATATTCAAACATTATTATGGTAGCTTTTGACTGATTTTGCAGGACCTCTGAAATTACACATTATTTATACAATTGAAACTACCTGACAATCTCATTTAACTCCTTGTCTCTCATCTCTTTGGTGTCACCAAAGCTGAGTGGTGGCGCCAGCAATGTTCTATTGTTTCATTTTTTTTTAGCATGAGCTGAATTTTTAGATCATAGAGCATATTTTCTTCTAATAGCATACTGACACAAGTGAATGAAGGACGATTGAGGTCTTCAGTCTGTAGTTCAAGTTAAAATGAACAGATAAATAAAAGGTGCAACAATATTTGAAGTTAAGAAGAAGAAGAAAATGCCTTTCCTCTGCCTTCACCAGCTAAATAGAAATGACTAATACAACGGAAACGCTAATCCACATGCATCCAAAACTTAAGGTAAAAAAATGCCATGCTTAGAGCTCAAAATGCCTAACTGGAGGAATGTTTGAGTAATGCATTTCCTCTCACATAAAGAAGGACAATGTTATCTGCAAAGAAAGAAATCTAGGAGAAGTAAATGCTGGGTTCTTACTTTCTGCTTGGTTCAAAATATAAGAATATAAAGGGCCTGTCTTAGTGAAGAATAAAAATTTCCAACATTTTACAAGTCAAACTCTGTTTGCATAGATATAAAAAGTGGCTCATGTTCTTGGTATCCACTACTTTTAGAGCATTAAAGCAGCAAGTCAGCAGCCTGTCCAAAGTACCTGAGTGACATCTTAATTGAATAAACACAGTTTGACAGAATTAAATCATTCTTCCTAAAAGCAAAATACACTGCTCAAAAAAATAAAGGGAACACTCAAATAACACATCCTAGATCTGAATGAATGAAATATTCTCATTGAATACTTTGTCCTGTACAAAGTTGAATGTGCTGACAACAAAATCACACAAAAATCATCAATGGAAATCAAATTCATTAACTAATGGAGGCCTGGATTTGGAGCCACACACAAAATTACAGTGAAATAACACTACACGCTGATCCAACTTTAATGTAATGACCTTAAAACAAGTCAAAATGAGGCTCAGTATTGTGTGTGGCCTCCACGTGCCTGTATGACCTCTCTACAACACCTGGGCATGCTCCCGATGAGGTGGCGGATGGTCTCCTGAGGGATCTCCTCCCAGACCTGGATTAAAGCATCCGCCAACTCCTGGACAGTCTGTGGTGCAACGTGACGTTGGTGGATGGAGCGAGACATGATATCCCAGATGTGCTCAATCGGATTCAGGTCTGGGGAACGGGCTGGCCAGTCCATAGCTTCAATGCCTTCATCTTGCAGGAACTGCTGACACACTCCAGCCACATGAGGTCTAGCATTGTCCTCCATTAGGAGGAACTCAGGGCCAACCGCACCCGCATATAGTCTCACAAGGGGTCTGAGGATCTCATCTAGGTACCTAATGGCAGTCAGGCTACCTCTGGTGAGCACATGGAGGGCTGTGCGGCCCTCCAAAGAAATGCCACCCCACACCATTACTGACCCACTGCCAAACCGGTCATGCTGAAGGATGTTGCAGGCAGCAGACCGCTCTCCATGGCATCTCCAGACTATGTCACGTCTGTCTCGTGCTCAGTGTGAACCTGCTTTCATCTGTGAAGAGCACAAGGCGCCAGTGGTGACTTTGCCAATCCCGTTGTTCTTTGGCCAATGCCAAGCGTCCTGCACGGTGTTGGGCTGTGAGCACAACCCCCATCTGTGGACGTCGGGCTCTCATACCATCCTCATGGAGTCGGTTCCTAACCGTTTGTGCAGACACATGCACATTTGTGGCCTGCTGGAGGTTATTTTGCAGGGCTCTGGCAACAGGAACTACAGTCAACAGGTAGTTCCTGTTGACCTAGGAACTACCTCCTGTTCCTTCTTGCACAAAGGCGGAGGTAGCGGTCCTGCTGCTGGGTTGCTGCCCTCCTACGGCATCCTCCACGTCTCCTGGTGTACTGGCCTGTCTCCTGGTAGCGCCTCCAGCCTCTGGACACTACGCTGACAGACACAGCAAACCTTCTTGCCACAGCTCGCATTGATGTGCCATCCTGGATGAACTGCACTACCCGAGCCACTTGTGTGGGTCGTAGAGTCCGTCTCATGCTACCACGAGTGTGAAAGCACCACCAACATTCAAAACTGACCAAAACATCAGCCAGACAGCATCGGTACTGAGAAGTGGTCTGTGGTCCCCACCTGCAGAACCACTCCTTTATTGAGTGTGTCTTGCTAATTGCCAATGATTTCCACCTGTTGTCTATTCCATTTGCACAACAGCAAGTGAAATTGATTGTCAATCAGTGTTGCTTCCTAAGTGGACAGTATGATTTCATTTACTTGGAGTTATATTGTGTTGTTTGAGTGTTCCCTTTGTTTTTTTGAGCAGTGTATAAGTGCCGATCCCTTCATGTGACACAATGTTTTATCAGGGAAGCTGACGAATGAGACGCATCAATGATTAAATTGTGGCTCTGTGACACAATTTAATTTGAGCGGTTAGAGTCCGATTCAAAGCAGCGTCTCCACAAAGCGTCATTATTACTTTTGAGACTCGCTGGTTGGTGTTTGAGCTCACAGCCATACAGACTGACTCCGGATCTAATGAGATTTTTTGGGTGGAAGAAGTCTTCAGGTGAAATCCAGCTGGAACGCCGGACAAAGTATCAATGTGTGTGTGGATGCGTTTGCCCGGGCGCATCCTGCTCGCTGTCTTCATGGGTAACTGTCTGTCACTGTGCATCCATAGGAGTATGAGTGAGCCGTTTTATTGTCCAGGGATCTGCTTCCGGATCCCTGGACCTTTAGGCCTGCGTACTGGGGGAGAGTGATCTCATCAGTATGGGACAGCTTTGCCGTTTGCCGGGAAAGTTTGGTGTGTGTATGAGTCACTTCCCTGTTTGAGGTTTCTCTTCTCCTCTGCACCAGATTCCCAGTAAGAAAATGTTAAGCCCTTTGACTTTTGGTCTTTTCTAAGTTTAGTTTTAGTCACTGCTCTTTTTTTTTTAAAAAATCATTTTAAATGGATTTATTTGTTTTAATTAGATGTCCTGAAATTGATTATATACATAGTCATTTGCTGCCATTTTGCTATGAGTGTTACAGGCAATACAGTGATTGCAAAAGGAATGTGATCTCCACTTTGTATGTAATTATTTAAAAAATCATTTATTTTTTTGTTACACATCATCACCTTCCTACAATAAAGGGCTGTGATGTTTTTTGTTTTTTTGACAAAATCAACTTTGGTTTTAAAAAATAAGAATTATTTAATTGTCTTAAAAATTTTTTTTTAAAAATCAGTTTTTTTTTACTTTAAGGATTTTTTTGTAATTTATTTTGTCAAAAAAAAGCCAAATTTTCCAATGAAATGGTAAATGATCCAAGGAGGTGAATACATTTTGTAGGCACATTAGCGTCTCTCATTAAAAACTGTAACTGCTTTTACTATCAGAAAGTGAAGAAAGTCTGAAATGTTGACTGAGAAGCTGCTCATTTAGACGTGTTTGCTGTCACTTTTAAGCTGCTCTGACTTTCCTCTGTAATAACTTCCTGATCATCACAGTGATTAGCTAAGGGTTAAAGTTAGGGATTGGTTTTAATTGGATTATTGAATGTGTGAAGCATCAATTAAAGGCTGTTTATCACAAGTCTTACTCTACCCAAATGAGAAATTCAGTGAACATATATGTTGCCTAATTGGTATCCGAAGATTTCCCGACTTTGGGTAGAAGCTAAACATGACAGATTGTGTACTGTTGAAGGAAAGCCGGTGAATTCTTGGACTCTGGTCGACTTGCCTCTCCGTTGGGAAAGAGAAAAGCTGATTGCTAATCAGACGAGTAAGGACTGCAAGTAATTGGACAAAGATGAACTGCAGTGTCACCAATTAGCATGCGGGCCGTGGAGAAGAAAGATATAAATGCAATGGTAATATGCATGGAGAATGTTGAGGGGAGGATAAAACATACAGTAAGGGGAGGAGAGTTCACAAAACTTTAGGACAGGAAACATGACTTGGAAACACACAGGCCCATTTCTACAAGACATTTTTAAGTTTAACTGTTACTACAGCCCAGCACTTCACTCTATTTATCTTCTTAAAATGTTCCCATTGTACAGGAAGGCTCTAAATTGTACTGTAAAAGTTTCTTGTACTTCGGGAGGTAAAGTTCTCATAGAATGGTGCTATTTTTGCAGATCATTTGCTTAAACAAGATTTGTGTATTGGAGGGAGAAAGGGAGATGCATAATTGCTCCATTATTAAACTACTTGATGGTTTTATAACAGAAGCAAAGAGATTAAGCAACTAAGCTTTGTTGACCAGAACTATTCACATTAAGAACACTGACGGCATTAATATTAAGGAGCTATGACAGTGGCTGTACTGAATTCTTGATAAAAAAAAAAAAAAAAAAAAAAAATCTTTTTTCTTGTCAGTATAGATTGAGTTCTTTTTTTTTAAAGGTTCTCACTACCTTTTTTCATTTGATCAAATATGCTTTTTTTTGTCATCTCCTGCTTTTTGACCTACTCTGTTGTGTGAATCAGAAGCGGTATGGCAGGACAGTAACTCACTAAAGTCAATTACTGAATGGGAAGAATATCTCATTCTCTGCCTTTAATTCAGAAAGTTATTTCAACAGTCACAAAAAATTTATTAGAGCTAACAATGTTAATATTTGTATACTTTTCAGAGTTAAATATTATGAATTAGTTCACTTTGAAAAGCAAATGTATGCTACTTTGAATATATTGGAACCTATGGAGATCATTAGATGCAGAACATAACAATGGATTTGATCAAGTTGGATTCGACTTAGGGTTCATTCACACAGCCCGGTTCATTTGTCTATGAAGTCATTTGGGACCAATAACGTGAATAGTGGTTCGTCTACAAACCTCCACTTCAGTTCAGTTGAATTGAACTCTGGTTCAGTTTGATTGCATATGTGAACACCAAGTGGACTGGAGACCGCTTCAAAAGCAGGAAGCAAACGACAATGCAGGGCATTCTTGGTAAATACAACCAAAACAAATGCAAAAGTTTAGCGCTAACAGGAGAAATGACTCCTTGTCTTTTCCCAAAGACAAAAGAAAAATCCTACATCAAAATCTGACACTACTCCATTGTTGTTTACATTTTGTGAAGAAGAAAGTTGGACTCATATCTTCTTCAAAGGTTTTTGTGTCATTTCATTCAGTGGTTCTTGGTGCAGCGCCACAACAGGCGATGAAGGGAAATATCTTTTTCAAATGATTTGGTTCATTTGATACAGTGCAGTGTGAAAGCGAACCACACTAAGTGAAATGTAATAAATGTAGTTTTGGTCCCCAATTGAATGTACCAAACCGTCAGGTGTGAAAACAGGCTTAAATTTTCCAACAAGTAACTGTCAGGTCTAGACGAGACTGTCGTATATGGGATACAGATTCTGTGGATTAATGTTTGTGATATGAATTCAGTGAAGAAAGAAGGTCATTTTTACATCTGAACCCAACACACCCTTCCTACTTACACAAATCTAGGCTAGATTTTTGACAAAATTAGTGAAATCAATTTTAATTAAATACTTCACATCAGGATAAAAATTCTAATTTAGTGCAGTGGCTTTTTGTGCTGTAAAAATTCCCCAGATGTTTTTCACTTGTTGAAGAAAGTTTTACTTCTTAGCAAAGCTTACAAGGAAAATCATAAGGAGTTCAGATATGCAGAAAAAAAATCCCTCTGCTGCCACCTTAATTTGGGACTTTTACCGGCAGAGCAGAACATGGTTCAGCAGAAATATGTTTTGCTTCCCACAGTTAGAAGCCTCACCTCAGTCTGCTTCTGCAGTCAGAGTTGATTTGCTACCTATGCAGATAAAAAGCTGTTTTTGATCATGGGCTATTTGAGGCCGATGTTCAACGAATAGCTTATTGATTTTAGCTTGCCTGCTGGCGTTAAGCTGCCCTCCTTCATATCAGTTTATGTCTGTCACAGGAACCCATTACTGTTTTCTGTAGTTAGCTGAAGGCAAATGCATCTATTAAGAGCAGACATACAAACTAATGCAATGGCTCTTCTAAATTCATACACTCTTAATCAAAAGACTGAATGTTACTTAATTGAGTTAGTGTAACATTTTTACACATAAAGTTTACATTTATTTCAAAGCCCTCTACCTGGTTATAAAACATTTGTAAAAATTTTATGCAAGTGATGTTTTTATTTACAACTAAATTAACCTTCTGTGTATCAATGTATCAACTCACTAAATGTAACTGAAAATAATGTTATGTGAATCAGAAATGTGAAAACCTGTGTAGCATATTACAGAGCCGCCTAGGGAACGTGGGGAATATTTTTTTTCTTTTACGTCACCTCGCAAAACTTTTGCATCCCCTCACAAAACCTTTTGTTTTGCAAGGGGACGCAGAAGTTTTGCTATGGATCCCCTCGGGGATGACTTACTAACTCACCAATGACTTACTAACAAAAGTGTTTAACACTTAAAAAAGTGTTATTACTTAATTTACTACATTTGACAATATTCAGCTTAAGAACAACAATATAACCAGTATCTTACGGAAAATGAAAAAATGTATATTCATGCATTCCTAGAAAAAATGTAATTTCTATCTGTTAAATGGGGAACTGTCTGATGTGCAAATGCTAACAATGCTAATTAAACAGACTAGCTAACACAGCAGATGAATGGCTTTGCCACAATAGTTCTGTAGATAGAAGATCATGTCTAGCTTCTAGTCAAGAGATTTCCAAGAAATTTTTAATTTGTTTTAAATTACTTACCTCAAGCCAGGTAGAAACTTCTTCTGTTGCCTGCTGTAGCCTTTAGCAACCTGCTGTAACTATTAGCAACTACAGCAGCTGCTTCAGATTGGTCCCAGAGTAATGATGTCAGATGGTCATTTTTCTTACTTTTATTAAGTTTTAGCCTCTGAATTAAAATTGTGTTGGTTTCTATAGTTATTTTACTTCCTAAAGCTAGTTGCTTACTACTTACTGTAGATGTTGTACTTCAATATCCTCAGTTTGTTTAACCAGCCTGACTGCTCTCACTTGTAGGTGAACAACAGAAGAAACTGTGACTGTAATGTGGTTCAGCTGAATGTTAACAGACCCACCAGATTCTCTTCATTTTATTTCCATTCTCCTCCCTAATGCCTCTGTAATGACAACAATTAGCCACTCTGCTCCATTGGTTTGATGTCCTAAGCTCAGGTCTTATAACTCCATAATGGAGAGCTGAGGTAAGACAGTGAAAGTGGTGAATAATCAGCCTGATTGGGTTTAAATCCTTCCCACTGGAGGGTAGTCAGAAAGTCAAGATAGGATTGTTGCAGTGGATTCTTTTTAAATCTTTAATTGTTCTGGGAATAATCCATATATCGGTGCCTATGTTAAGCCTAGTGTCTATGTTGAGACATACTGGAAGAATTGCTCTTTAATATTTTATTTGATCAATATTGCTTTTGAGCAATCCGAAACAAATGCAGACAATGTTAAGAGCTTCTCAGAAAACAGGGCATAAACAAATGCATAAACATTAATGCAATCTATTACAATATGTGCATATCCTGTCATACTCCTGCATTCATCTGTTGTCATGTCATTGATGAAATATTTGGATAAATCCAGTAAACAACTGATATGTCCGACTGACATTATACATTTGTATAATTGCATTTATTAATATTTATTTGGTAGCCTACTTATATATGGTAGCATTAGCATTTAGTTAATGCTGGCTAAAAATACAACTATATCAATGTTTCAGCTAAATGCTGACTTTTGCGATTAATTAATACTAACGTCAGCATTTAGCTGAAACATTGATATAGTAGTATGGCTTATTAGCATGTAACTGCTAATGTTATCATAAACTTGCTAACATAGTGGATAGTGGTAATGTGACTTGTTTATTAAAATGTTAAAACCCGTGTTTGAATGAGTAGTTAACACTGTTGTCTTGGAAACTAATGCAAACACTCATGAACCAACGTTCTGTTTGTTAGAGTCTTATTCAGCAGTGCTCCACATGCTCTTCTCATGTGTCAGAGTACACCACCACGTCAACCAAGTAGACTACACAACCAGCCACTCAATGAACAGAGTGGGCTCCAACCTCTCTGTCACTTTACTGTGTCGCACCGTAGCTGTTTCAGAAACTGACTGAACAAATGTGATGAACAGTTTGTTCCTTAGTCAGACTGTATTACTTTAGAGATGCTGAACACCAAAAAGAACCGAGTAAGAGCATGTACAACTGGCTTAGCAGTTGTACATGCTGGAATAAGCTGCTGGATAACATGTAGTTTGACACATCACAGTGAGCAGATATGATGACTAAGCTTTCGAGCATTTAGTCAGATATGATGACTAAGCTTTCGAGCTCAGATGCATTTAATTGGAGCATCTGAGCTCCAATTATTGCAGCTCAGATGCTGCAATAATTGGACTTAAAGGGAACGGTTTCAAAATGTGATTGGGCTTTGAAATGAATTGATGCAACCAGAAAAATTGTCTCAGAACCTGGTCATATGTTTGCTGTACACCAAAATGGCAAGCCTCAGCATGAGCAATGTTTAATACTGTGGAGCAAAGTTTAATGGGAAGCACTATTTGAAACACCGGCTCACCTACAAAGTCACCATGTGGTGACCGTTTCCTCACCAACAATGAGTCTTTAAGGTAGTGTCCACAGGGACAGTCCATCATTTTGTTCAGTGGGTGAACCTGATTCAACATCAGCTTGCTGCTCCACCACAAACTCAATCTGAGACAGAGACATAAGAAAACTGGAGAAAAGCAGATTCATTTTTCTCAGACATTTCTCCTCTTTCCGACTCTGAGCATGCACCATGGCCCAAGTAACCGTGCATGCAGTAAATCTCTGGGAATTTCCTGTTCTTCTCATCAGTCTGAGAAATGACCCACTCAACCAGCTCCGACTTAACCAGTCCATCCAATGGCACAGTGTCCGCCTAGATATGCAATCCAGCTAAACCAGTACCACAAATCGCAGAGACTACATCAATTGGTAAAGCAGGGCACACAGCTAACTGTGCATCACCAGTAAATAGTTCACATTCATGAGGCACTTTAAGTAATGAAACAAACAACACGTTTAATACCATTCCCTGAATCGGAATACAGGCACCTGTCTCAGGCTCACCCAAGAATAAGCTCTAAAAAAAGAGTCAAATGCCCCAGTGCCTCTCTGAATCTTAATTTCAACTTTTTGCTCACTGTTGGACAGTGTCACATATGCCTCACGAATAAAAGGCAGATATGAGACACCTGCTTGAGAAGACTGAGCATCCTTCGTGTCCTTTAAAGGCCAAACCAACTCCTTTAGGAGCAGTCTGAAACTTTTTCATTTCAATCTTGAGCTGACAACTACCTTGTTAGTATGTTTTAAAATTTTAACATTATGGTCTTGAAGGATTTTCATTTGGAATTCCAGAGCTCAGCCCTTTACCTTTTTAGTTTATGATACATTCAAGAACAGAAAAGGAAAACGTATTGTAGACTCAGTCAGTTCACTTTCACTTTAGTTTCTTCAGCAGTTTTCTTCTTTAGTTTCAGCTTCTGCTAGTTAGCATGCTCCTGAAACATTTCTTCAAAATGTTTCTTTGAAGATTTTAACTTCAACTTACTGATTTAAATTGATACGCCAGTCAAATTATAACTTATAACAGGAGTTGTAAGTCTTGGCATGAAGAGAAACCAGGGTGGGATTCTTGAACGGCTGCTGCTGGAGGTTTTCCTCAGTCGCAGTCAGCCACAGTCAGTGTGTTGTCCTCGTTAACAGAGGGAGATTTCACTTCATGGTTCTCTGAGTTCGACTACAGACTGAACAAGCCCCGGCTGCTGCCTCTTCGGCACACTGACTCTGAGAAAATGTCACATTCATTACAGATCCAGTACCCTTAACAAAGCTGTCATCTACATTCTGAGATGTCGGAGGGAGCATGCGCACAGCAACTGACACTAATTCTTCACCTGACAGCAAAGTATGTGATGGTGGCCAGTCAGGTATAATAGAAATAAAGTGTCCATATGCCGCTCGAAATTCCACCATTTTGGATGCCTTCAAGCTACCCAATTTTTGCCTAGAAATGCAACCCTGTGGCTCTGCTCAGCTGAAGAAGACACACATGTACTATGATCATGTTCAAGGGCAACTTTTGACCACAGGATGTGATTTTTGCGATTTTGTTGTTTTCACCCACAAGGATCTACATGTAGAAAGAGTGTGGCCTGACACATCATTTATGTCCTCTATATTAGAAGTTTTTGCTGCTTTCTATCGAGATCATGCTGTTCCTTATTTGCAAAAAATGTAGGCAATCAAAATTGAAGGAACTGGTTATGCTCACTTTCACTGTTCATCTGTTTGCACCCTATCCCTTTGTCTACAAACATCGTCTGTCCTTTTGACTGCATCATTGTTCACCGCTGCATTGTAGGTATCCCTGTAAATAATTGTAATAAAAGTGATTCTGTTTGTATTCCAGTATCATGATATTAATACTAGATGTCCATAAGTTTGTGGAAAATGTTCACTGTGACACATTATAAATAATAAAATAACTTTGAATCAGAACTGTGTTATAGGTGCATATGTAATTGTGTTGGAGCTCTCTGCTCCAATCTGTGTTCTCTTGTTTTGACTGTCTTGACTACTTGCGCTTTCTGATGCAGTTTTTCGTGCAGGCCTTTCCTTATACACTCGGGCTCCGTCTGCTGGTGTCCGATAAGGATGGGACGCTGTTGGCCTATCCCCGCCGACAAAATGCTAACAAATAAATAAATAAATTGTAATATTTTATTTTTAATGCAATACATATTAAACAGTATTCCACTCAATTAAATCTACAAAATTCACAACACTACTGAAGCTGGAAAGCAGAATTTCGAATGGATGAACAATCACTCAAAATATTCCCATTCACTAAACAGAACGAAGTTTCTCAGTCTGCTAGTCCACAATGTACATCAGCACGTAGTTACTAATGCAGCTTGTGTTTGTGAGATGGCCAAGCACGTGGTAATACAGCTACCACGTGGAAGGGCCGTCAGCCAATGAAACGCCGCCCCTGTGGTAAGGTCCATTGTCCCAGAGCTGCTGCTTTCAGCAGTTTCTTAAGCACTTCCTGTTGTTAGGACTTTGGGTGCGCTCGTTTTGAGTTTTTTCAGAAGTTGTGGTGTGAGAAGGGGTCTTTGTTTGGCTTAATAACTTAGCCCTCCGGATACTGAACTTTATAACAGTGTGCATGTGTGTGTGTGAACAGGAAGGCTTGTTCTTTGTTGGAGTGCATCATGTTGCTGTTTGACCTCTCGCTGCTCTTTGCTGTCCTGTAAACTCCCTAACTGCCTGCGGTCACTGTGGTTTTGTGTATCTCTCAGATTTCTGGAGAATTTTTCTTCTCTTGTTCAAATTTGCTGGAGTCAGTGGCTAAATAACTGAACATGCCGCTCTGCCACTGTACATTCCCTGTATTGCTTTTCTGCTGCAGTAAAGGCTGGTAAAAGCAGGAAACACATGCTGTTTGAAAATTTGTCATTTGCGGAGTACAGTTATATAATGTCACATAAATAGCATAATGACATTTCCAAAAGAAGAAAAATGATAATGCTAGCAGCAACATTTTAGTTTTCAAGGTATTTAGTATGCAACATTTCACAGAAACAAGCTCCATATGTCCAATGTTCAAAACATACATTACACTTTTTTTTTTTGTTAAATAATTACATACAAGTCTAAAGAAACTGGCTATGGAAGACTACATTTCCAGCAAAAAACTTGCAGAAATTTCTAAATTAATTTCATGTATTTACAAGACAGTACTTGGACATTCTCTGATGCTGACAAGTTATCAGTTTGCAAAACATAAATTACACTTTTTCACAATAAAAGGCATACATTTATCATTTGAAAACACATATTCTCTGACATATTGAAGTCAGAAACTTGTAAGATAAAAAGCTAAGTTTTCTAAGATTAAGGACTTTGTTCGAGGTGATCATGGCTACTTTGCACACAGGAGACGTTGTTATGAACCAGGAAAAAGCTCAGATCTATCATGTAAAGTTTGGAAAATGTCCAGATTCTCATCTCCAAAATTTACCTCTTAAGCCTCAGAGGACGTCCGTCACTGGTCTCAAATGTCTAACTTTATAATCTCTCAAAATTTTCGGATTTTTTTTTTTTTTTTTATAATTTCTGAATTGATGTCAGAAAATGCCTTAGTATAAAAGTTTGTTCACACAGAGTCATAGTCTTTATAAAAGGTCTTTACCACATTGTTTCAAAAAATAGTATTCGAGACAGAGGATCAGTTTCAGAAAAGTTTTCATCCACCATCCGCACAAATATGCAAATATTAAAAATACCAAGCCCACAGGGGACAGTCGAGTGCAAAGCCGAAGCCTGTGTCAACCAATCAGATTATTCCAAACAACCATGACTTCCTGTTGTGTATTTAATATGGTGGCAGGAAGTTAATTTGTGTGGACTGATAAATAGGTTTAATTAGTTTTAAATATCATATTAGAATACAAGGTTAATAAACACAAGACGATGTCAGAGCAGGTATGTGGTGCATTATTTGTTGCATACTATAATGTGAGCAATCACTACATCTCCATTTTTCTATGTATAGACATATCAAAAATCCACTTTGGTCCTAGTTTTTATGAATAATTTTTAAAGATATTGAACTGAGTTTTTATGTGGACGAAAAGCCAAAACACATAAAAATGTATTTGTTTTCTCAGATATCTGGCTACATGTAGACTTAGACTTCAGCCATGAAAAATTTCTCGAGTTATTTGTGAAGTTAATCTCACAATGTTCAAGTTGGTGAAAATGAATAAACTGTTTTAGTAACAAGAACATGAAGAAGTAATAACAGAAATGGAACCATATTAAAATTGCTGTTAAACAAGTGAAGTCATTTGAACAGGGAAGAATATATAAATGATCTGTGCTCCTATCAATATAACTATGACAATTTTTAAGCATTTGACAAGTTTTAGCTGGACTTAGGTCTGAAGTTTGGCTGGGCCATTATAAATGTATGAATATGATTTCAGATAAAGCACTCCACTGTAGTTTTGGTTGCAAAATAGTTTCTGACAACTAAATGATATTCATGCAAAATCCATATTTTGAGACTTCAGTTTTCCTTTTTGTTATCCCTTTTTTCTTTGACTCTTTGTGTTAACACACATCTCACAACTCTGTACAAAAATCTTTAAAAAAATGAATGCCAGTGTTTGTGAAATACAGTGTCACAGCCCAAACATTTTGTCACGGTTGTAATAATGAAGCAGTTCATCTCTGTTGGGTCATTAATCCTCCTTTTGCTGTTCATTTCTTTAACATTTGGTATGATTTTCAATTTACATGTGACTTTTAATTTTGACACAGCAATTTATTTTACGTAGTCTGTCATGTGTCCACAGTTATGAATATAAGATTGGGTACAATTTATTTGTCTTTGAAGTGCTTCTCTGATAAAAGTTATACTCTAAGTCACTGAATGTGCCTTGTTAACAATGTACAACCTTTTAGTTATTTTTACAAAAAATCTTTTTTGTGAATTTCAGATATTCTTGAGTTAAAACATTTTCTGAAAATTTTTATTTTGTCCTTCGTAAATATCTTTTTGGAATACCTCTTACTACCCGATTCTATGTTGCAAAAGAAGTTTTAATTTTTATAATTTTCACATAAATCAATCTGAGTAATTATAGCAACCAAAAATGATTTAACTAATTGCAGCACTCTCCTCTCTCCAGCTGTTTCCTGTCATTGCTGCTGGTTGCTGCTGTAGTTTGGAAAATCAAGCAGACCTGTTGGGCTTCCCGGCGTAGAGAGGTAGGTCATGGCCTTTCCTGTGTGTTGCCAGTCTGTGTTGGATTGTCAAGCTGCATGTATGCGTTTGGGGGTGTGCGCGCGTGTGTGTTTAATACAGCTGATACACTGATCCATTACTCTGTCCGCAATTTGTGAAGGGTGCGTTAATGTCACGAGTTCCCAAAAAAGGGAAAAGAAATGTCTGCCTAATGAGCGTCGCTATGACAATAAACAAGGCCATTCCCCTTAATTAGTGCTCTTCACGAACCAATTAACTCAGATGGAGTGATGCTAAACGAAGTGGAATGAAGTGATATATTACTTAAAGCATCAACAGATGCTGCATCGCTTCAGATTTAGTCTTGACCCTCCCAGGCATGCAGACATTCACACACACAAGCACGCAGAAACGCATGCACTCCCAGAAGCAAAGGAACACAAACAGTGAAATTTACCCCCAAATCAATTAATCAGGATCAGTTTTATTTCAGCATATTTAATTATCATTCACATTAATGGTTTGTTTCTAAATGTGTGATGTTATTTTTGTTTTTCTAATTCATCATTAAAGAACAATTGTTTGTAATTCATTGAGTTTTTCCTAACTTGCCCCATACATAGCACTGAATGTTGCCACTTGTGTACTGACAACTGAAACTTTATGTTTATTAAATAACCTGTCATTATGCATTCAATATTTATGTTTATAACTGGAGCAAAGTAAGCTTATTGCCCCACTCATATAGGAAATAGTTCAAAGTGCTTTATAGGAAAATAAATGACAAAAAAAAAAAAAATCAAAAATGCATTTAAGTTCTCATATTATGTAATACTCCCATAAAAGTTTTTTTTTTTTTTCTTGAGAAAGTTTGAACATAAATGTGACTCTGATTTAAACATCACTGAATCCCCTTTGATTCCAGTCAGAGAAGAACATTAGTTTACTGTATTCGACTTAAGAAAGTTGTTCAATATGACTATTGTGCATGATTTGATTATTAAATGAAATGAAATCCATCAGATTCAAGCCATAGTGGATATTTATTGTGACCTAACAGAAAACATACCATGTAAGGTCTGTCATTCACTAAACACACCTCCATAAGTGAGAATGAAAACTGCTTGTATAAAGTGCTTGACTTGGAAAAAGAATTAGTGAAGGAAAAACTTGAAGTTCCATTTTTCTGTTTAACATTTTGACTCAAGCAACTCAAACATTATGAAGTTAAATCTCAACAACTGAAGATTTTGTAGGAAGTATTAACTCTCGTGAACCAGAATGTAAAACCTGGTTTAAATGGAGTCAGCTAATTTCTATTGCTACTAACATGAGAAGCTACAGTTTATGAACATGAGACACAAAGTTCAGTAGAACAAGAAATAACTATTTTGTTTTCAATACCAGACTTTTCTGTTTTTGCTGCAGTTTTCTTGTTTTTAGGATGTGGCCATTTGTCCTTTTTTCTGTCTCATCCATTGGGAGTTATTTGTTACTCTTTGTTTATTGTTCATATTTGTTTTTTACTATTTTTGCCTTTTTATTAGTAATTTCTGTCACCTATCTAATCTTAATAGTGCCATTTTGTGAAAACAATAATGGTGACATTAAGAACTATTTGATACTTCATTTTTAAGCAGTTGTGATTGTAATATCCATCTTTAGGACACCAATCATATAAGGAAATATACTTTTTATCACTGAACTGCAGATTATATTTTCATATTTATTGAGATTTATCAATGCCCTCATTGAACAAACAGTGGCAAAGAATAACAACCCAGACAATATGGACATCATTAATTGGAATTTATTGTGACAACAATAAATCAAATTCTTATCATAAGAAATTCATCACGACCAATATCGTGATGTTTCCTGTTTTGTCACCAGTTTTCCCTCTACTTTGTTGTTTGTTTCCTGAAACTGCTGCTGCACGATTTGCACAATAGGTTGTTGCTAGGTAACCATAAATCTTTCAACAACCTGAGTGAGTTAGTGGATTCTACCCACTTTGCGTAGCTTGCCCTGAGAGGTTGAGGAGCTAACGCTTTTCCTCTGCCTACCCCCCCAGAATGCCATGCAGTTCTGGATCAGAGTTCAAGGAAATTATTTAAAATTCCATCAAATGTGTTATCTATTGATATTGATCATGTCTATTGTGATATATATCTTTATTGATTTATTGCCTAACCCTACATAATTTACTTACACATAGTTTGCAGTTCACTTTTTTCTTCTAAGACTTTCCATTGTAAATAAACATCTGACCCAGGAATGACAGTAAATACTCCATCTGTCTTAAATGTGGTGTTATGCTAAATGGTCACTGAGAAGATTCTTACTGTATTATAAACATATTGACTTCTCCCCCCAATTTTTTTTTTTTCCTTTTCTTGTCCACTTTGTCTGCTCACAGGTGTCTGATACCTGACTCAGATGTGTGTTTAGCCATCTGTGAGTTGCCATCATGCTGTTTGTTTAGCCTGTCTTCTTCACTCTGGAACCGTGTTCTGCTTGTTGGCTGGCTGCTCGACACTCAACTACATTATTTATGAGCGCCGCTCTCACATCACAGCAGAGCCGCAGTGCTGCTTTTACTGCACCGTCGGTTTGTTTACATCTAAGCCCTACTTCTTCATTTTTCTGTGTTCTCTCTGAGTCACCCTCATTCGTCCATTTCAAAATATCTCCAATGGCTAATATGCACAGACTTTAAAAGCTGACCGTTTAGACACTATTTTTCTAATATCTGCAGTCAAATTAGAAATTAAATCATCTACATTTTAACTGCCTGATTAATTCTTCTCATTCGGTAAAGAGGAAGCAAATTGAGAGCACTCAGAATGTAATACGTGATTTGGAAGCTCAGATTTTGATGAGAAATGATTCTGAGTCCAACTTGGCCAGAAACATGGAGTATTCAAAATTATTTCTTTCTTATTTCAGTCACCCAACCATTTCTTCATAGAAACTCTGTAACAGAAGTACATAATTTCTAACACAGATCTTTGCCTTATTTACGTTGGGTGTCAAACCTCTCCTTAATTTATGAACAGAGGGCCTGTTGTAAGGACATGTGAAATACTGCTGCATTGAATTTTTTTACACAAGTAGGAATTTTTTCTTGATCTCTGACCTGCAAATCCAGTAAACACAGATTAAAGATCATAAATAAATTCTCTTGAACCCCAGCTCGACCCAGTGGAAGACATCCTGAATGAAACAAAGAAAACTCAGCCATCAGTCATCAACAACTAAAGACCGGTTACCTTGAAATCTCACATCATGAAGATCCTGGAGAGACTACCTGATATGGTCGGTGAGAAACTCTAGAAGACACAAGTAGAGCCTCACTAAACTGCTGAATTAGTGAGGCTAAATCTTCAGTTTTTAGCCTGTGAGGTAGTCTATTATGACTACCTCACAAAGAGACCACAGCTTGTGAGACCGAAGGACTGTGCATGTAACCAGGTGGTCAGCAACACAAGAGCACCACAGGGGACTGTACTTTCTCCATTCCTTTTCAATCTCTACACTTCAGACTTCCAGCACAAGTCTAACCTCTGTCATCTCCAGAAATACTCAGATGACTCTGCATTTGTCAGGTGTTTTAGAGATGGACAAGAGGCAGAGTACAGAGAGCTGGTGGACAGCTTTGTGTCATGGTGTGGGAACAATCATCTCATCTTAAGTGTGAACAAAATAAAAGAGATGATTGTTGATTTCAGGAGAAACAGTGTTCGATCAAACCCTATTTCCATCATGGGAGAAGAAGTGGAGGTGGTTGAGGAAGATAAATACCTCGGCGTTCATCTGTACTACAGAGTGGATTGGAAACGCAACAGTGAAACATCTATAAGGAACAGAACAGGCTGTACTTCGGGAGAAAATTCAGATCTCTCAAGATTTGCAGCAAGGTCTTCTATTAGTCTGTTGTTGAGAGTGTCATCTGTTGGGGCAACAGCATTAGAACCAGGGGCATTAAAAAGTTCAACACCCTGATAAAGAAGGCTGGTTCTCTTCTGGTTCTGTCCTTGGGACAACTGTGGAACCTCTGGAGATCATGATGCCAAGAATTATTTTGCATAAAATCAAGAAAGTTATGGGCAATTCTGATCATCCTCTACATGAGGCAACAACAGAATGTATTTAGTCAGAGGTTTCGTCAGACCGCTGTGCTACAGTCTGCTACAGAAGATCCTTCCTGCCCTGCCATCAGTATCTACAACTCTATAAGGAACCTAAAAGTAATGAGTTGCAACATTTAAGTGGTCATTTTATAGCACAATCAAGATTGGTTGTTGTAAAATTGCTGCATATATCAAACGTCACTTAAGAGAAATGTGACTTTGCAATTAGAAGCCTTGAAATTGGGCCTCTGTCTCTTTAAAGGTTTTCCTCTTTCTGACTCTGTGGCTTCAGCACGTCATCACAATAATGCTCCTCCATTGTTCCTTTTTTACCACTGTAATTTTATCTGAATTGCTAAATACAATTTAATCGCTTAATTGCTTTTGTTATTGATTTGAATCATGGAGCTTAAGCGTAAATTCAAGCTGGGAGACAGAACACAGCTGATCCACATCACTCACGCAACGCAACGCCCCGCCGCAGCCAACTAGGACCGGCGCCTCGTGCCAGCCCAGCCAATCATCATTAAGCCGGCCCCTTAAAGAAGTCTAGCCACCGGGGGTCTGCCTGCTCGTCAGCCGTGCTTCATACGAAGCTATTAATCTTACCTCACACACTATCCACTGCCCTCTCCTTTATCACTCTCTGTTTCGACAATCGTCGGTTCAAACTCCCTTACATTCACAGGTCCCCACGACGCGGCTCGCGCCTAACAAGTCCATCAGACTGCAGGCCCCCGCCAACGACGCGGCTCGCGCCTAACAAGTCTATCAGTCTGCAGGCCCCCGCCAACAACGCGGCCCTGCCTAACAAGTCTCCCAGACTGCAGGCCCCCGCCAACGACGCGGCTCGCGCCTAACAAGTCCATCAGACTGCAGGCCCCCGCCATCATAGCTGGCCTCCATCAAGTCCATCGGACTGCAGGCCAGAGGCCTCATCCCGGCACCCTCTTTTGCGGGGGAAGACTATCCCGAGCTTCGCCAGACCAATCATCTGCCCTCAGCGAATCTCGCTCGCTAGTCTTCCGCCGGGTTCGAGCACCAAAAAACTTGTTCATTAAAAAATCTTCTAACTGCTATTTTTCTCTGTGTGAGTCGATACAGATTGAATTCATGTTAAGTCTGCAGACATCAAATCACTGAATTATTATATATTTTTGACTGTTCGGCTGGTTTCCTGCCTGGTTGTGTGAATGCAAGAAGTGATGGTGAAAGCTCTGAAAATTAATTCTGAGATCTTTAAAAAACTAGCCTCAGAGGGATCTGATTCAGTTTAGCAGTGAAGTGTTGCTAATTCCTTCTCACATGTTCAGACAGCATTTCTCCATAATCCATCTGTTCAAATCGCCAGGGTTTATCAAGACAGAAATAAAATCTTTTTTACTGTGGCATGGCATAAAAACAACAGTGTCAATCCTGTCAGCTCAGAGGAAAGAGTTGTCGTTTTTTCCAGTGTAAGCTTCATTGTTCTGCCGGGCTCTCCAGAGAGCAGGTCTGGTGGGGAACCCAGGCAGAAGGTGAAAATGGGATCACTTAACCGTTAATTATGGATCACAAGCAGCCATGAGACTACAGAGAAAACTGCTTATTAATAGAATCACAGCTTCCTGTTAATTGCTTTTCCATGTGCTTTTTTTCTATATTACCAACAAGCCTTTTTGGATCTGCGATCAAACAATCAAACACTTTGAAATTTTAATACGGATGCATAGAGATACCAAGTGTGCAAGTGATCTTCAACTTTCTGCAAAGTTGAAGATCAGTACTTCAACTTTGAAGTACTGATCTTCAAACTGTTTCATTTTTATAAAATCCACAAAACCTAATATTCCTGTAAGCTGTGTGAATTATCGTAGAGGTCAAAAGAAAACCTAAAGCCAGTCAAAATTGAAATAATATAATCCATTTAGCCAGTTCAGTTTAAAGACATTTTGCATCATTCATTGAATTAGACTCAGAGGACAACTTTGGGTCCGTTCAAAACTCCATGGAAAAACATCAACGTATGTTGAGTTAAAAAATTCGGTTATTTTTCATACAAATTTCAAACTAAAATCGAAGGTACATTTTAACTCTGCTACAGTTGATAAAATTCCCCAAATTTTAGGTTCAAGTAGTTTGTCATTGCATCAAATTGAGTTCTACTTCATATAAAATGTGTTTGACCTCTAAAAGATATCTAAGTTCTTTATAAAGAACTGCATTAAGTGTGTGAGCAGAAACTACATTTTTCACAGAAATACAAATCAACTCCTGATTGAAAAAATGTATATTATGTAGTCAGAAAAAGCAAGAAGTCAAAAATTCAGGGGAAAGTATTTGATTAGGATATTTGATTCAAATGAAGAACAGCAGCATGTAAGTCAAAGCAGAATCTGTGATTCTGGGTTTTGCATTTGGAATTGTTGGGATCGCTTTGGCGACTTTTAATTTGAAAGACTAAGAACACAGACGTCAGGTTTGTAAGATCAAGTTAGGTTATCTTTCAATTTCGTCTAAGTTGTAATTAGATATTTATTTTGATATTTATTTATCTATCTATTTTTGCTACAAAGAAAGAGCATTTTGAAACAAATCAGAAGCATGTTCAAGTAACAAACCATGGAAAATGTTTTGGGAAAAAAGTTTGTTTTGGAACTTTAAAGGCCGAGAGACTCTTTTGACTTACGCAGTCAAGTCAAAAGTGCATTTTGTATAATCCTTCACTAAATAACTCCTGCAGGTAAATTAATAAGGCATGGTTAATGGTCAATAAGGGCAGGATGGGAACATAATGTTGTTCCTGGAGGAGGCGGCCTGCAGAGCAGAGGATGAAGGGAGGAGTGGGAAGCCCTTTGGTTGTGGTGACGTACAGTGAAGCTGGTCCGCGCTTTTATCTGAAAGGTGTTTGTGAATACAAATGTGACCGCTGGTCGACGGTCCAGCATCAGATGAAATGTTTTTATTAGATTGATTTCTAATTTTGAAAAAATGAAAAGATCCAGCAGTGTTTTTTGACAGAAAAAGTCTTGTGCAGTGCAGTGAGAGTGGAGCCTTTAATCTCTGGCAAAGATAAATCCAAACACTGTTATGTCATTTGAAAACTTTACCGCCTTGACTAGGTCAGAGCAAAACTGGTCAGAGCTTGTCTACTCTCACCTTCTGGTATAAACCTGAGAGCTGAATTACTGAAGCCTCCACTTTGCTTCTTCAGAGTTTAAGACTTTGCTTAAGCTCATGTTCTTCTAAGAAGTCTTTACTGTAATTTCACATCTGCGACCAAGTGTTTTCCCAATTGTGCTTGGGAAGACTCGTCCTGAAGTCTTTCATCACTCTGCACCCCAACAGCTTCATCTTCTAAAGAGGAAGCTCACTCTGAGTAGATTATGCTGTTGGCCAGAAGCGCTGCCTGACCTGTGCAGCACTCAGCTGCTGTTACAGAAGTCCTCACATCAATTTTCTTAAATTAGATATTTGCTCTCCTCCTTTGCTCTCCTTCTATGAACCAATTAACATATTGTGGCGTGTTTTTTCCTCTCTCCCCCTCCACTCATTAAGAAGCTTGGCTCAGAGATGCTCCGCTCTGAATTACAGGAGAGGGAGAAGTTGTTGCATAATAAAGAGCGCTTGATTAAAATTTAAGTTTTGAGGCTGTTCTGTTTGTTTAGGATGTGTCTGTGCTGCACTGTAACTGGCGAGTTGGCTTGTGGAGCTAATTATGCTGCAGTAAACGCTTCCCTGAGGTCTTTCACAGACTCATTTTCAAAAACTAAAGGATGAGTAAAGTTAATTTTACTGAAAGGATTGTCAAAATTATGGTGCCATTGAGCTTGAAGGCTTTTATTAAGACAGTCGGTAGTATTTCAGATCTTGACAAAAACTTTTAAATGAATCTTACGACGCATTTAGCTGAAGGAGTTTTTTATTTTTAAAAATGCTATTTACTAAAACTCGGGGCTCCGCAGTTCTACAGAGGTGACGTTATGCTTGGATTACTTAGTGCTGGGCTCAGCTCACCCCAATCTGCAGTTGGAGAGATTAGCTTGTCTGGACCACTGGATGCCAAATTACTTGTGTACATGGGGGTTTTGAGTTTGTGTGGATTTTGGTGCTGTACAATCTGCACGTTGGAGTGTCCAGCTATGTGGCCCAGCATAAGCGGAGGTGGCAGAAAAGTTTCAAATGTGGCCAACTGTTTCCAGGTTTCTGTTGATGACCGCTATGGCAACAAATCATAAGTAAATGTGTTGGAACTGCTACCACCTTTATTCTCTACAGTAATTCACAAATACTTGTGCATGTCGGGAAGAAACAAAAGTCTGCAGATCTGTGGATGATCAATTTTATGTATGTACAGCAGCTCTATACTGCTGGCAGTATAGTGCCAGCAGTACAGCATTGTACTGCCAAAGTTCCTATTATTCCTTAATAGGAGATTAAGAAAAAACTAAAGCATGTTACATACGCATCACAGCAGATGCACTAATTTGCATGTAACAGCCTTTTTATTTTGTGAAAACAAAAATCAGATTGTTTATTATTGGTTTCGTTGACATAGCTTACATTTACATGACTAAAAATTTCATAATTACAGTCGTTTGTACTGTGTTGAATATGATATACAGCATAAAATCATGTTAATCAGCATAGATAGATAATCATAAGCTTAGCATACATCACATTATAATATATACAAAAAAAAATAAGTTTCCAATTGTATACATATAGTGCACTAGGCTTGAAAAAAATCTGATACAAGGAATCTTGTAACTTCCCTCTAAATTAAAGGGGAAATAACTGTTTCTTCAACAAATATACCAATGGTTAATAACGTCCAGTTAATGCTAACGTTATTAGCATGGTAGTTAGCATTAGGTTAGCAGTACTAAACAGTCATTTATGCAGAAATATCTCAAAATAGAATCCATGTCAATAAATCACTTTGCTGACCTTTCATAAAATCCTCCTAACAACAGCACCTGTCTCTTATTTCTTGTGCATGTAATACAGCTGTGAGAACAGAAATCTAATTCTTTACCATACCTGTCAAGTCACACCATCGGTCCTGACAGTGAAACAAGCTATGGAGTTAATGGGTCAATACCGTTTGAGTTGTAACTACCAAGTGTTAAAGCTTCCTCTGATGTGTATTTTAGCTGAAGCATTTGGAACTTTGTTAATTAAAGAGGGTAAAAAAAGACTTCATGGTTTCATGATATTTTGTTTTTAACTACTGAAAAAATCTCCTGAACTAATAATAATTAGAAAGCTTGTGTGTGATTTAGACTCACTGCACATAGTGTTTTTTTTGTTTTGGACAGTTGGCAATCTGGGATAACATGGACACCAAGAGCTTCAGGAGGAATCTTTTTTGACATAACTTGAAGGAACAACACCAATTTCCAGCTGCTGTACTTTCTGTAACCATGGCAGCCACCATCAGCAAGTTTGGTTCAAATGGCGGTGCGTCAGTGTGTGCTGCGGTAGCATCCATCTGTTACATTTCTTGACCGATGTTCTCGGAATCAAGTCTCTCTCGCCCACTCTTCACTGTTTGTGAGTGTGTGGACACATTGTTGTCTGTCCTGTGTGTCCTGAGTCACCCTTGACAGACGAGTGAGGTGTCTTTTGTTTGAACACTAACCATTAATACATTTAGTAGATTTCTTAAGAATAATGAAAATTTATTAGTTCCATTTTCCCATAAGTGAAGAAATCTGCTTGTTAATGGAACAAGGATTTTTTTTTTTATTCAATATTAAGGAATTATTTACCTAAAACAGGCTCCAATATCTTGCTGAAAAGTTACTTATAAGTTAGTTTTGTCTTAATGTTTGCACTAATTAGACCAAAAATACTTGGTAAGAGTTACCCACTTGTCCTTGTGTACACTACCACAACCACTGAGTAGAAAACTTCATCAAATGTGTGGATGTACTCTAAATATGTATTGTAAGGAGAACTGCAAACAATTTCCCATTTTTTTTAATAAAATGTTTGACTTGGTGTGACTTTACTGGGTTACATTTGTTATTAACTTGGCTAAACCTCTGTGCTTCTAACCACTTTTTAAGTTCATTTGAATTATCCACCTGAGCTCAAGTTCTGTTTATACATTTTACTGATTTTGAAAAATTTCAAAATGCTGTGAATGTTAAAGCTTCCTGTACCACTATCAGCAGTAACTAGGTGACCGCTTTCGCCATCGAAGATCCAAATTAGTGGAGTCGTGTTCCGTGAGGAAGTGAACAGCCACCCAAACAGCAACTGGCAAACTTCAAAAGCACAGAGAGGAGGAAGGCAAGGCAGTGTGGAGCGGGGTTGGGGAGGAGGGGCGTTGTAGTACTTTTAGGGACACAGCAAGGACATCTCCCTGGAGCCATATGGTGGTTGGGATGGTTTTATACGGTTGTTCTTTGTCTGTCTCTTCCAATTTTTACCGGAAAGTGCCGCAGGCCATCCTTCTGTAATAATACCTATCCCTCCTTTCTTTTCTCCTCAGTGCCGTTCTTCTCAGTAGTTTCCACTGTTTTTGTGTTCATCTGCCGATATCTAATGAATCTGAACTCCATCGGCATTGTGACTGATAGCCAGTGACAACTGAAGGTGAGAAAAGGTGAACATTCTGCTATAACTCCCTGCTTAGCAATAGATTTGACTTCTAAACTTTAGGAACTCTCTGAGTGTTTCTATATTTACTCGCTATAGACTTCATTCAGAGAGAAATACCACTGCTTTCTCTGGTTTTCTCTGGGTCTAAAGGAACTCCAGAGATTTAATTTTAATTTGCTGACATTTGAATAAAATTCCATACTGACTTGAATATCTGAAAAATGACTGAACAATAATGTTTAAAGGAGCTGCTTACTGAGTGCCTTTCAAATACATTCATAAACTCTTGCACTTTTTTTGTACATCCACATATGTCTTTTACTCATTGAAGTGAAAAGTTTGTTCCCTTAGCACACAGGTGTCAAACTCCAGTCCTCAAGGGCCACTGTCCTGCAACTTTTAGATGTGCCTCTGCTGCACCACACCTGAATAGAATAATTGGGTCATTAGCAAGACTCTGGAGAACTGATCTACACAAGGAGGAGGTAATTAAGCCATTTTATTCCAGTGTTTTGTACCTGTGGCACATTTAAAAACTGCAGGGCAGTGGCCCTTGAGGACTGGAGTTTGACACCCCTGCCCTAACATATGTATATGTCCCTCACTACTCAGATAAAGTATCCCAACTATCAAAACTCACCTAAATGATAAATAAAATCCAGTTTTATGTATTTTAATCTAAGGATACGTACAGAAAAATACAGAAAGAAATGGTAGTAAGATGGATAATACCAATAACCGGACTATGAGAAACCCAGCAGAAGTACCCTTCTAGCAGGGCAAGGACCCAACAGATAGTCAGAACCAAAGTCGTGGTTTACAATTTTTATGTATTTGAATCAAGTGATCAAGCAAGCAAATGAAGTCCGGCGGCTCTCCAGGTCTATCACATCCCTGCGATATTTCAACAAGGATGGTTTGTTTTCAGACACTTTCACTTTTCAGATGATTAATTTGCTTCAGAATGCTGCACTGTTTTACATTAAACTTAATGAAAATGCATTGATGGTTTGTGCCTGCAACATCACATTCAGGAGAAGTTCCTGGCTATGAATACTTACAAGACACTGAAGAATATCTCACTGCTGCCTGACAAATGATCGAGTGTCAAGCAGAATGTTCAGTACTGTCTTTACATTGCCAGTGTTCCAAAGCTGTCAGGTTTGAATAGGTGGCAATAAAAATTGTTTGTTATGTGTTTGGGTTCTCTGCTTCTCTGGTCAACATTTCAAATATGTTTGGACAAGATAGTAAACCTCAAGCTCTTGATGTACTCTTGGTGTGTGACAGAGACAGAAAAGGCACTATGAGTTTTGTTTTCAAACAAAAGCTGCCATAGGAATGTGTCAAAATAAATCTGGCTCTGCTGGAGATATTTCTGCTGTTAGTTTTTCGCTAATTTAAAAGGATTTGAGGTGGGTTCTCGAACTCTGCAGAGCTCCCTCAAGAGTTTAAAATAAAGTCTGGAATAGAGCTTAACAATTTGAAGTGGGTTCTGGTTGTGCTGAAGGTTTCTTCTTGTGAAAGGGGAAGTGGTTACCATGTCACACAGTCAGCAATACAAGCAATTAGCCACTGTTGCTACTCATCCAACAGGAGTGAAGACTCGTTAGTGACTTCAAGCAATCTGCTGAGTTTTCTTAGATAGAAAACCTTTTAATCCATTTTGAATAATAATCTGATGGGCTGTTAGCTGCCAACAATGCTAAAACTAGCATCATAGTTTTCAATTAGCAGGAAATTAAAAGGCTGTTTTTAATGAGTCTGGATTGCTTTCAAGCATCTCAGGTTCAAAGTCTAAAATAAGTAGACTGACCAACATATCAGTCCAGGGGTGGAAATGAAAAATGTTCTCCACCAGCCACAGTGGCTGATAGAGAACATGTTTTACAGTCCACTCAGATATTTCACCAGCCACTGTCTTTGGCCTTGCGATTACAAACCCCACCAGTGCAAGCAAATTATATAAAATTTATGATTCATTCTTAACTCTATGAAAACTGAATTACTGACAATAAGTTTTCCATACATATGTACTTATACAGACTGATTTAACATATGAAAGCGTGGATAACTTAACAGAGTTGTAGTGAAATAAGTTCATTTTAAATAATTACTAACAGCAAACTTTAACTACACAGCCCTAACATTCTTGCAATCATTTCCTATATTGAACATTTTCACATTTTGGCTTCAGCTTCCCCAGATAATAGTTATTGAAGATGTGTCTAGTCATTTTTGAAAACATTTTTAAATGGCACGATGCTGTTTTCTAACTGTTTTCCCCTACTTATTACATTGAAATTCTTCTTAAATTCTTCTTATTACTAAAATATCTCAGAATGTGATCATTATTAAAACCCAGGTTAACGAACTGGGTTCCTGTGTTAACCCAGTTTTTTTCTGACAGCCTGCTAGCTTAGTGTTGGTTTACCCTACCCCAACTGAGACACACACCTGCCCTCCTGCTTGCATGACACGCAAACATACACAGTTTGTGGTGGGTGGATTGCTCCAATTTACACACCACTTCATATTTTTACCCACATTTGGCCAATATGGGTTCTAACTTCCACCATTGTATCAGTCTACATATTGGCTTTTAGCAATTTTGATAAAATGAAAATTGCTTCTCTAAATAGAATTAAGAAACAGTCACCAAACAATAATAGAGTAACACTAGTTTAGAATCATGCAGTATATATCAGTGACCATAATATGTCTGTTTTGTGCATGTCATACTTCGTTTCATTCACTTTTGCACAATTTAAATCGGGATTTACTGGTTTCTTTTAATGTCTCCATGGCAACTAATGACAGCTTAACTCTCCCGTAACCAAAACATCCATTCAGTTATTTAAAGGGTTTAGAGAAATAATCCATGCTGCAAGTGTTAACTTTTCAAAACAAGTGCTAATTCTGATATGAGATATCATTTCAGTCTGTGCTCTGACAGATGGACAACTGTTTGACTTCAACCCACACAGATGCAGTTGCCACCGAGCCCACCGTCTTTAAGCTCCATCCCAGCACACAGCCTGTGGGGATGTTTTATTTCTGGATCATGTTACTAAAGATATCTACATTCCAACATATAATACTTGTCCTATCATAAGCCCCAGGACAATACAGATTGTAATCCTGCTCGGAAAAGCTTTTCATGAACTGGATCCACACATGGGCACAGAGTAGGAGCTTCTTCTGCAGAGGGACTCTGAATGCACTTTCTGAAGTAAAGTGATAAAAATTGTGTTTTTTTTATTTTATTTTATTTTTTAACAGTAAATATAGGTTGGTGCTTTCAAACAGTTGAGTGACCATTTCACTCAGCACTTAAACTGTGAAGATGAAAAGCAGCACATCCTGGGAAGGCTGCAGCACGTTTTAAAGTGTTGCCAGGAGCATAGTTTGCTCCAGAAAGAAACAAAGAAAGAAAACCCCATTTGACCGCTGTATGTCTGTAGTTTAACATCTTTTATCGTTTTTAAAGTGGTGCAAGTTTGTGGACATTTGTAGGTTACTCCTGCTTGATCTAAAGTCCATGCATCTGATGATCTGAAGTCCAATTTTTATACATAAAAATTATGTATGTCATGCATTTTACATTTTTTACAAGAAAAATGGAGAATCACAGTTGAATACCGTACTTTTCTCATCTTCAAAGAGCACATATTTTATTTTTAATTCAGTGTAGCGCATAAAGTCGATTAAAAATGCAATACTCCTACTACATTTTAAAACTTCTAACACACATCTTCAGTAATCAAGCAAACACACAGGTGTTTCCTCAAGTGCAAAGCAATCTCAGTCCAATTAGCTGCTGGCACAAGTAATCCATCTGAAGCCGTGGAGTAGAGCTGGTGCTTTTGCAGCCATGTCGATTTGTTTAGGGAAGCAGATTAAAGCGATTCTCAGCTGAGCCAAACTTCATTTATACTTGAGCAAACACTAGGCTGAATATCTGGGACTTCTTCAATTTCTGATGATGTAGATCAGCATTACTCAGGTGAACTAAGCAAGAGTTCAAAGACAGTAATGTGGTTTGGAGAGCACATTCTTTAATACGCAAACTGCAGCGATAAGAAGAAAGTATATCCTGGAGGAGAGGGGCGAGGCCAGGGGTAGACTTTCTTGTTCTCTGCAACCCAGAGATGTGAATGTGTTGTCATGGCAGCACCTTTGACTTCAAGGAGTCAGCACTGTCCTGCACGTTTTTGAATTTTGTGCATGCGTACAACACTGGAGGACAAAAAGATGATTCTTTTGCTGCTGCAGTAGAGCAGTTCTGTTAGCTAAACAAAACCTGGAGATGTGACCCACAGCACAGAGAAAATAGTGCAGAAAAACTGTTGAACTATAACTCAAAACCACTGGTACTATGTCATTTTTCTGGCTCTGCCTTTTTAAGCTTTTGCATGTCACAATGCTAAAATATTATTTGATCTACGTTGATGTAAATCTCCCCTTGATTGTTCTGTAAACATAAAAGAGATTCCACATTATTAATATTTATCAAACAAAGATGAAGATCAAATAGAACAGCCGACCGTGGACAAACTAAGTGAAAGTTCTCAGTGTACAGCTGCAGAACAAAGAAAAATGTTTTTTCTTGCCAGACATAGTGGATGCTAAATTAGAAATTAGAGCTTTAGCATCTACTATAGTTTTGCTTTTACTGTGAACACTTATTGTAAACATGTAGCACAAATGATTTATGTATTTCTTATTCATTTAAAAGTTTAAAATGAACACGTATTGAAAAGGGCTAGGTGAAGGAAAAAGTTATATGAAGCCTACCCTTTTTTTTGTGTGTTTATTTATATAAAATATGTATCTTCTGATACAGCAAAACAGGCAGTGGTTATTTGTATAAACATAGTAACGAAGAAAAATGATACAACACTTTCCTGAATCAATATACTTCATTATATTGTGATAAAATATTTTGAGGATACTTGCTGAAGTTATGGCTGTTATAACTATTCACGTTAAAAAAAAAAAAAAAAAAAAGAAAAAAATCCTTAATTGGAACTAGATCATGATAAGGATCATCACTGTGAAAGCAAAGGACTGCTTAGATGGAAATGTGTAACTTCCACTCACACTCTGCCAGCCAAAACTCTATTTGGCCAGTTGGAGGGTTTCTAACGATCCTCGATTCACCCCATATGTATGTTTTTAGTGGCTAAGATGGAAATGCTTACAACAGATGGAAATGAAAGAAAACAATGTATGTGGGTTAATCAGAGCCAGTGTCATCACTTTCTGAAATCCCATCCTCTTTATACTTAAAGAGTATAAAGAGCATACATAAAGAAATGATTAAGCGCTAAAAAAATAACAAAATAGAAAACATGGTGCTGAAAATGTCCTCATAACCTGTTTTTTATTTTTTATTGTGTTTTGCTTGTCAGAAATGTGCTACTAAAATATCACCTAGCAACAAGGATGTTAAATATACCTGCAGGAAAAAAGCCACACAGCTGGGCACACACTCCAAATAAGACAAGCTGAGTTGAATACAGCACTACAAGGACAATCAATGGGCCTAATCTGAGTCTGATTGGAGCTGAGTAGCTCCGTCTGGTCAAACTCCTCCACTGTTTCTTACTTAGTATTACATCACAGATGGGAAAGGAAAAATGTGGACAAATTGTAGATGTGATTCAAAGGCTTTTTGTAAAGCGTTAAAAATAGTAAATGGAATTATTCCTTTTTCTCATGTTCATAATTTGCTAACTTTTTAGATTTTTGGGAATTTTAAAGCTTGACTTTTGAACTTTTCCAGTGCTGGATAGTCTGACTGGATCCCATTTAGGTAAACACTAAGAAAATAGTTTTTATTCAACTTCTTCTTTATCATGGCTAAATAAATATATTTAGTTTTCATATTATTATTATTATTATTATTATTATTGTTTGGACATTACCTAGTAATTTACTAATCCAAAATCCAGATCAAAGGGAGTTGTTCACAGAAAAGGATGCTGCAAAATTTTCTGAAAATGTGATGATCAAGAAATTTCTTCCATTGTCAGATATTTCCATAAAATATATTTGCATAATTCTTAGTTTGTTGCCAAACGAGCTGCTTTCTCCTACTCTGTCATTTTAGATCAATGAGCTAATGAATCAGAAGAGGAGGTGTTAAAGAGCCCAATGTCCAGCCAATGTTTGCAGAGAAGCAAAAACCTATGAAAATAACAATGATGCTTGACATTTGCTCACCTGATTTAAAAAATGAAACTCAAGGCTTTAAAAAGATTTTCATAAACTCAAAATTCTGTAAATTCTAACAATTTAACATGAGTTAAAAAATCTAAATAGGCCAAATCTACTTAATTTTCAGTAATCAGGGAAATAAAGTAAATTTGAAAATCCTTGAAAATGTGTGAAGGTGTTTACAAGCTTTGGAAAAGTTTGATTTCTGTATAAAGTCATTGAAGTGCTTTATATTATAACTGCACAGTTTTAATACAGTGCAATTTTTGACTAAAAACCTGAATTTGGTCATTTACTTGAACACAAATGGATTTGTTAGGATTGTTTCAATTCATATTTATTATTTCTAATAACTCAGTGATTTATTGTTATGTAATTTAACCTTCCTGTTATCTTTGTTTCTGGGGTACAGCAATAATGTTCCTGGTGCAATTTAACCCGTGGAGTGTTTAATAATGCATCAGAAGTCCAAAAAAAATCCTGCAAAACATTTTTTATTTGATTATTTACTCCAGTACTAACAATTTCAATCAATGTTTGTGCAAAGGTAATTTTTTTATTTCTGACAAATAAAGAATCAACAATGACAATTTACTCATTTGTTTTCAGTTAACATTTTTTTTATGTTCACTGAAAAAAACCTAGACACAGAAAAAAAATAATTTCCTTGAAATTGATCTTTTGTAAATTTTTTTATATTACATTTAGATTTTTTTTCAATGGGTGATCTTTATAATTGAACTGGAGACACACATACTGTTCAGGGTCAAATTGAACCGCTGATTAAAATCAAGACAAATGAGTCATGCAGAGAGTGTTAATGTTTTCCTCCACTTCTGCTGAGTGTCACTCAGAGTAGATGAAGTTTTCCCACATAATCAGAAAAGGTTGTAAAAGTTGGATGAATACCTGCTTTCTCGCAGTTTCCTAAGTAAAAAGAATAATGAGAAAGTTAGCTTGTGTGTGTGCGTGCGTGCATGATGTGTGTGTGGTGAAATATGGTTCATGGTTGTGTAACCGGATCCGATCTGCGTTGTGCTGGTTTTAAATGATCAGGCCGTGGTACGCCTTTAAAAGGGTGATCCCTTGATTTATTCTGACAAGAATAACAGATAGAAAATAACCGTGTTACAGGCTGCCCGCTCCAAGCCCTACATAAACAAAAGTACATAACAGAAATTAACTTAATAAATCTATAAATAAACAGGATGTATTTAGATACAAAATAAATAGTACACACCTCTCCCACAGGACAACATGACAAAAGGGGAGGGTCTAAGGGACGCAAACATTTTAAAGACAATACCACAGAAGAAGAAACAAAAAGGGAGGGGCTTCAGTTCTTAAAGTAACACAGTTAAAACAATAACAGAGATTTTCAGTCAGGTAGGAACCCCTACAAATAACCAAAGAAAGACATTTTGAGTAATTATAACAGAAGATAAATTCAATCAGGTTACAGTTGCAAGGGAACTTATAGAATTTGACATTTTTTAAATCTATTTTACCCTTCAACTTGACTGCTGGGTCAAAATGACCTGAGCAGTATGTAGTATATAAATACTACATACTGTTCAAATGGGTTGGAGGGGGGTGCAAATGGGTGAATGTGAATCCATTTTCAATTTACATGTAGAGTGCACCTATTAAGAAAAATGGAAAAAGTTTCATGCAAAAAAAGAAATACTTCCAACTATTTAAAAAAGAAAAAAATTACTTTAAAACGAACCAATTTGACCCGCAACGTAAAAGGAGGATCAAGACGTTTTCCAGTTGCAGAGGTGAATTTTTTTTGGAAATTGAAAGTCTTTTTTTTATCTTTGACTTTGTGTACTCACATTATCATGGCATTATTATTATTGTGTTAGCTGAAAATGATCTCAAAATGACAATATTATTATTTATGACAATATCCTCTGAGACAATTTATTGTCCAGCAAAATTTATTTTTGTGACAAGCCTAATTGTCCCTTCTCCATAGAATACTACAACAAGACATGATTACCAGTAAGAAATGGTATATTGAGCCTAAATGCCTGTAATCTTCTTAGATTTTACAGTGGGGAAAATGTGTAAAAACCCAATTTATTAAAGACTAAGTTTACTAAGGTTTAACCCTTTGTTTGGTCAAATGTTAGTGTTTAAGTATTGTTGTTTTTGAAATTTTTTTATTGAGATTTAAGAATGTAAATGATAACAGAGAACCTGTTAAACTTATACGAAATTTATGCTCAGGCATTATTTTTGCTTTGAACAAGCGGCTGTAGTGTGTGTAGGAACGCTGCATAAGTTATTCTTCACAGCCTTTAAAGGACAAATTAACCTTTATGGAGCAGGAAAGACTTGGCAACAGCTGCCATCCTGAGCGGTTTGCCTTCTAGTCAGATTTAAATTTGTAAATATTGTTTTAAAAGCATATCTTGTATAAAACATTACAAAGAAAGACATAAGAACCACTACTGTGCCAGTGGTCGTGTATGATTTTATGGTGGTGAAACTATTGGACAGGGCACAGCAGAGCGCAGTCTTGATTCTCGCCGGGCTCTAATGGACGAGTCTTGTTCTGTCTGACTGACTGGTCCAGTAATGTAGACAGAGAAGTGTGGTGGCAGGGTAATTGGCTGTGATTTAAAGACCCTCCAATGGCTAAACTGGGATTGCAGTTTGGGGAATTAATGGTTTCTAATTGAAGATATGTGATTGGTTTAATATGGCGGAAAAATACTCTGAAGGTTTAATGGAGAGCAGAGATTCATCGGGCTTCTACTTAAATGCAAGTGTCTAATAGTTATCCTGCAGATGAGTCTGTAAAAATCTCCCCGGCTGACAGATTCTTTGTGATTTCCACAAGTGTTAACTCCATACTTTTCTTCTTCAAACCTCTTAGTCTTCAAATTTCCTGAAGACTAAGAGCTTGTTCAGGTCCAGTTTTAAAAGTTTTTCTTAGTATGTAAATGTAATTACTTACTGCTCTCATTTTACCCATTATAATTTTTAGTTTTGGTGTTTTAGTCTTTCTGAGTAATTCTCAAAGCTCCTTAAGGCACTGACTGAGTCTTTATGTCTGAATTCCCGCCACCAATCACATGACATTGAAGGGTCAAACCTTCCAACCCATCATCTTCACCCAACAGGAAACAAAGTCACTTCAAACTATTATTGTCGCTTTAGTTTTACCTGCTGATAGACAAGAATCAAAGTATGTACAGTAAAATAAAATAGGATTCAGTTGTTTTTGCAACCGCCAAAGAAGAAAACGGGTTATTTGTGTTATTGAGGGAATAAAATTCATATTAGAAAAGTTGAAAGTTTGTAATCTCTTTGTTTCCAGTTTCATATTCTGTGAAGCTCATATAGGAGTGAGCTGGAACTCCATTATCATTTCAGACTGAGATAGTTCATCAATATAAAAAACAAAAAGCGTTGAATATTTCTGTGAATTCACAGTTTGAGCCGAGTATCCCTTCAGGCTGTGAGTGTGTGTATGTTTCTCTTTGATTACTTGAGAAGGTAATTATGGTTGTGCAGTGGAGAGAGAAGCAGGTGAGAGACAGAAGCTCCTTAAGGTCTGACCATTTCTATTTTCTGCTTGAGGGATGACAGTGAGAAACTAGAATAACCAGGACTGGAGCAATGGACGGAGTTAATAATCAACGCTTTAACATTTTTCTAAATAACAACGAAAAGCTTGTGCATAGGAGAAAGGGAGCTCATACTGCTTCAGTAGTGATTTTTTTACCCTTTTATCTCAGCCTGGAGGGAGATATTTGATTTAACTATGCCGGCAAGATTTATAGAATATTTGAAGCAATTGAACTTGGTAGAAGATGACACTTATTTGATATTTTATGTCGTCAAATTGCCATTTACCAGTTAACAAAACTGGAAGAAGCGTTGTACAAGAATTAAGAAGAATGCAATTTAAATGTTCCTTTTTCTTCCAATAGCACTGCCTTCTTATGTTCCTATAGGGTTCTTTGATTCAGTGGAAGTAGTTCTCCCACAGGAATGTATTTGAGAGAGCTTTACTCTTGAAATGGCTTTTCATTTCTCCATCAGTCTGGTTTGTTGTGGCATATTCTGGAAGATGCAAGCCATTCTTGTTTCTGCATACTGGTAAAGCCTGGTCAACAAGAGCCACTTGCTTTATACTTTGATTTATTCAGGGGTCTGGAACCTCTGTGATTGAGAAACATTGGAGTCATGGAGGCGTGGTTTCTGTTGAGGTTTGACATGATTGGATCTGATTTTACCAAATCGCTAATGTTTGGCAATGACATAATGCACGAGCTCCATAGTGAATTAAGCTATGAAGCTTACCGGAAATTATCGCCAGCATTAAAATGTCTTCAACATTCCTGTTGCACTGACTTTCATGACTCATATCAATTCCTTTGCTGTATTGCTCAAATCAAAGGTAAGCTACAGTTGAAGAAAAGCGTAGAGACGTGATGTCAACATTCACAACTCATATCAGATACCGAATAATATTTTGTTTCTTTACCATAAAAATGAGATCTGTTGTTCGTGTAGGAATGTAAAGGTATGTGTAAGATTGGAATGATTTGCATCCTACACCATCGATTTTCATTAAAATCAATGCAACAAATCTAGGTACTTGTTCTCCCTTTCACTTATATTCTAAACCAAGAGTTTAGTGTATGAACTCTGGAGGTAAGATGTGAGTGGTAGTTCACATCTTAACAGCAGTGAACTACCGCTGCTGTTAAGATGTTTGTTTGATTTGGCAGTACCGCAGCATGAAACTAACTTTGCCAAAGTACAACTAACTTATTACCTCATACCTGATTTTTGTGTGATGAAATGGTTTCAAAATTTAAAACAAAAATGTTTTGGGTCCCAATATTTACAGTTTAAATTTGTGAAACTACAATCTTTTTCTGTTAGGAAGCAAAAACTAACAAGAAGAAAACAGTTTAGCAACTGACATGCTATATTTCAAAATCATATGTTGCTCTTATTTCCAATTTCCCAGTGCCGCATTTGAAAAAAGGGATATTTGTTTTTCCTTATCAGAAGGAAGTGAAACGAAGCTTCTCTGTTCTGTATAAAATAAAATTGAATGTTTTCAGTTTATAAAACCAAAAACTTAGCTTTTTTTTGGGGTTTCTCAAAATCTGTTTTTTTTTGTTTTTTTTGTTTAGTTTGGGTGTTTTGTGTGGGGGGGGGGGGGGGGGGTGTGCATGTGTGTGTTTAATTTGTGAGTATGAAAATGAAGAGCACATAAAGACTGTAACTCCGCAGACTAGTGTAAAAATCTCCAGGGGCGAAAAGCCACTACAATCAACTAAATGGAGATGACATTAACTCCCCACTGGGATTCAGGCCTATGAGTGAGTGTGTGTGTGTGTGTGTGTGTTTCCGAAGCATCTTCTTTGCATTTTGCGCCATTAACTCGGAGAAGAAAGAGACTGTGCATTCTGTATTTGGTGTTTGTGTTTATCGGCTTGCATGTGCTCGTGCTTCTGTATCCACTTCTTTGACAATGTCTTCTGACTCTTTTAATCAAACACTCGTGTTTCTTCTCTTTTTAATTATGCATGACTTAATGATGCAGTGAGGTTTGTTGTTTGCATTAAAATACTGTGGTGAAGTTGAACTGTTATTTATTTATTTTTTTACCTAAACCTCAACTAAAGACTGGAATAAGATGAAGTCAGCATTTTGGTCAAAGTTCCACTAAACTGTTGAAGCTGAACATGGTCAAAATGGTAACTTGGGGGGCGCTAGAGCACTGCACTGGAGTAGACGCTTTTCTGTGAGCCTCCATGATAACTTCTGAAATTTCATTTTTACATACAACGCACTTGATCTTTTATTCAATCTTGTTTTACTTCAGGTGAGTGGGATTATTTTTTTACACTTTATTTTTCAAAATGAAGAAAAAGGACAGCGCACAGAAGGAGACAGTTCAGCCGAGCTCCAGAGCTAGCAACTAAGCTATTTTAGCTGCTGTTACTGCCCACAGGGTGCAAGTTGCCAAACTTTTTTATCTTATTGATGGACTGAAGAAGTCAATGGAGGGTTGACTCAACCCTCCATTGACTTCAATTCAATTCAAGCTTCAATTGCGTGGGAAGCAATTGAAGCTTCCCACGCTCCCGTGCAAAAACAACGGGGAAAAATAGCACAGTCGACACCACTGATTAAGTCATGTCTTCTCCTGATGGCCGCATCTCGGCCCTCGAGGCCTCCTGTGTTCAGCTCGGGGAAGCCAACGCCCTGTTGAAAGTGAAACTAAGTGACATGTTGCAAGTGCAACATAAGACTGCTTAATTGACATTAAAGATCGTATAGATTGTTCCTCTTTGGACCTAAAGAGGAACGATCTAGAGTCAATGCACAGATTCAGTTATTACAACTAAAAACTAGCGATCAGGCCCGAAATCTGGGAGTAGTGATGGACTCGGACTTGAACCTCCAGAGCCACATAAAGACAGAAACAAAATCGGCCTTCTATCTCCTGAAGAACATCTCCAGGATTTGAGGACTAATGTCTCAGCCAGATCTAGAGAAACTCATTCATGCGTTTATCTTTAGTCGCATTGATTATTGTAACAGCGTCTTCACAGGCCTGTCCAACAAATCAAACAGCTGCAGTTGATCCAGAACGCTGCTGCTCATGTTCTCACTAGAACCAGGACGATAGAGACATAACACCAGTTTTAAAGTCCCTCCACTGGCTCCCTGTAGCTCAAAGAATAGATTTTAAAATACTGTTGTTAGTTTACAAATCATTGAACGGTTTAGCACCACAATACATTAAAGATCTGCTGTTGTGTCAACCTGCTAGACCTCTCAGGTTCTGGTTCTGGTTCTGCTCTGCATCCCCAGAACCAGAACCAAAAGAGGAGAAGCAGCTTTCAGCATCTATGGACCAAAAATTTGGAACAAACTTCCAGAAAACTGTAAAACAGCGGAACCCTGACTTCCTTTAAATCTCAACTAAAAACACACCTGTTTAGAACTGTATTTGAAATGTAATATGTAACAATGTTCTTTTTTTTATTCTATGTTGCATGACTTTGTATTTTGTGTTTATGATGTAAAGCACTTTGAAATGCCTTGTTGCTGAAATGTGCTATACAAATAAAATTTGATTGATTGGTTGATTGATTGATTGATTGATTGATTGATTGATTGATTGATTGATTGATTGATTGATTGATTAAAGAGGGAAGAGAACAGGGTCGCCCTCCTGACTTTGTTTCACGGCTGTTACCGGAGGTATTGGGGAAGGAAAACTTTGTCAAGCCCATTATGATTGACCGTGCACACCGTCATCATAGGCCAAAACCACAACCTAAGGAGCAGCCATGAGCTATCATCGCAAAGATTCATGAAAGGGACGTGGCTGACATATTATGACTCAGCTGCCAGAATTCAGCATTGATGTACAACAGAACCTGTGTATCAATCTTTCCTGAAGTTGTGTCACTGCAGGTGGCTTACAATAATGTGAGGAAGAAGCCAATTTTGGCCTGCGCTAAGTGCTCGCTACTTTATCCAGCTACGTTGTGTACAATGTTATGTTGTACACAACATCATTGTGAAGATTTTTCTCTCGCTGAATATTCTGCTAGCTCCATCTCTGGAGCTCCATCAAGGTTCAGCAGATGTCTGAACCTAAGCTGACTGATTTTATTCACTTTTTTATTTAATTTTTTTCTTTTCTTCTTATTTAAGTCTGACAGTGTCTTTCCATCAACTGAATGTACTCCGACAGTGCTCCTTCCAGGCCAGTCATTTATTCAGTTATTGTTTTTAACTCTAACCTACTTTTACAATTGAATTATTTACACGTACACTCAAAGCTCATAAAATGGATTGACAACTGGCGATTACTTCCACTTTTTTTAATTAGTAGTATTAATGATATCAAAATGGTTGTACTTCCTAAGTTTATTTACCTGTTTCAAAATATCCCAATTTTCATACATTCCTCTTTTATTAAAACATTGGATTCAATTATTATGCAATTCATTTGGGGACACAAATCTTCCCAAATATCTAAGGCACATTTGCAGAAGACTGGAGGGGAGGGTGGCTTTGGTCTTCTAGTCTTTATGCATTGTTACTGGATTTGTAAGGCAAGGGCTTGGACATTCTGGACCTCAGGCATTGCCGGGGCGGGGATCCCTTTGCCTCTTTCCTTGACTGAATCCCAAAACACATTACTACAAACAATATTATTTTCTAAATCTGATATTCCTTTTAAAAGGCTCGCCACTGATGTGAACTCGAACTAACTTAGTTTGAGTTCAAATCAACATTCAATGCAGTGTATTTTTTATGATCTCCTCATTAAACCTCCCACTTCCAGACATCTTGTCTCACAGTTGGTGAATCTTTTTTCTGTAACTACATCTTCCATTCATATTAGAGATTCATGGTCCGAAGATCTTGGAGTTAGAATTTCTACTGCACTTTGGGTTTTCACTCTAATAAGAATAAAGGACCGCTCTATTAGTGCTCGACTAATCCAGTTTAAAGTGATATGTCGCCTGCACTATTCTAAAGCACGACTAAGTAAAATAGTCACAAATCTTTCAAATATTGTGACAGATATGGACACTCTAATGCTACTCTTGGACTTCAGTTCTATCACTGCCATTTTTTTAACATCTTTTTGGTCTGATAATTTTTGTCTTTATCGAACTGCATACAAACAGCAGATGCCTTTGACACCCTTGACTGGTGCACATAGGCAGACCTTATAGACTTTACGCAAAGAGTGCATTGCAAAGGCAACTATAATCAATCAATAAAAAATATTTTCTGAATGTCATCTCCTGGACAATGATCTAAATGCGTCTTTCTGACTTAGCTCTTCCTGCGGTTTTAAAAAATGGAGCTGGAAGAAGTACCACCCTGCACCCAGAAGGAGAGCAGCGTTCAGGAGGAGCGCACCAGGTTTAAGATCTGTCCGTTTAGGAGAATCAAAACCACACAAAGATTAATAATTCAACCAAGTGAATATTAACTGCAAAAAAAGAAAAATGAGGCTGAATAGCTTATATTCAGCCTTAATATAATTACAATTTGACGGGTAAAATAGTACATGACAGATTTTTTTTTCTGATGTCAGTCAAAATGACGGACAACAAAAAAATTTAGTACAACCTCTGACTGGAAGGTAAAAAAATAAAAGTTGCTGAAAGAGTAAAAATGATCAAACAGAATTACTTGGTATACTGTGGACATTAGACCTTTGAATGCTTAACGCCTGAATCATTGTGTTTCCACATTTGTAGAATTTTTGAAAATTTCCCATCAATAAAGTTAACAGACAAGGACAGACAGCTGAATAAACAACAGAATTATTGACTGTCAAAATGTATCATAGCGCTTGGGAACAAAGAAAGCCCCATATTATTCAAGAGAATGTAAATTCATCTGTAGCTCAGAGTTTGAAGTTTAAAGAGCAGATATAGTTGAGCTCCAACATCAGAAAATTGAAAATATGAATAAGTAAATGACTTTTCAATGCTATTTATAGCAAGAAGGTAACTTTAGAGAGCCAAATCTCTCTGAAGACGTGGCTCACTAAAACATGGACAGACATTGACCAGTGGCGGAGCTAAACTTTTAAAGTTGGGGGAGGGTATCTCAATGTTTTAAGGGATGGCGAACTCCAAAAGTTCCCCCTCCAAACTCCCTAAACCCTGATGTGTGTTTGTCATCACACATCAAATGGAAAAACGCACAAAAAAAACAGTTACACTGCTTACTCTAATGTGGTCTAAAAACTAAACGAGTAAAAACTTAATTGAAATAATATGTCAAATCCGCTCCTCATCCTCCTCTTGAGTGAGTTTTCTGCTGCCGGATCACTTGCTAACATAACATAGGCTTCTTTTTGACACAAGATTTGGGACTAAAGGTAACAAAGATGCAAACTATCAATGCGGGTGAAACTTTGGGAGAAGTTTTCTAGTTTGAATTACAAATTTTTATGACAAGCATTCCCTCATATTGGTGGTTAATTATATGCAGACCAGGCTTACATTCATGTCTAGGGTTCCAGTATGCAAGATCTCTAAGTTACTGCTCACATAACACATTGAACCTTATAAGCCTTCACGTCAGCAATATAATTTAATTATTACTTTGCAAGTAACTGACTGAATTCTTAAGTACCTGCTTTCTTCCTTTTTTATGCTTTTTTTATTTTTTATTTCAGGAAATTGTATGGAATTATTGTACACTTTAAGACTGAACAAAGATGAAATAGTATTTCAGACAAAAACCATGAAACAAAATGTTAAACACCAAAATTCTTCTGTGTTTCTGTGGTCCTTATTTTGGTTGCTGCAATCATTTCCCTTTTCCAAGGAATTTCAGAATGCTCCCGCTCTGCAAAAGTAGTTCAGTAGTATAAACATGTCTGAAAGGTTTACTTTCTTCCAATACTTTCCAGATTTCTGCCGTGTTTAGTTTCTGTATCATGTGATGCAATCAGAGGTCATATTAATTGTCTTTATCGAACCCACAGAGTGTAAAACCTTTGATGACTTAGTACCAGTTGTTTAACAAATGTTGTACTACTAAAGAGGACAACATTTTGCTTACCGTCCAAAACTCCACATTTACTCTTTTCCACTTTGCATTTTGATAAACAACTGGGGTTTTCAAACTTAAAAATTCACATTAACAAACAAAAGTGAAGGGAATCTTCTTGAATCTCTGACGCTCACCTGGCCGGAGCAGCTTTTAAAAAAGCAGGAAGGAAACACAAGGAGATAGCCTTTTGAAAAATTGGCAGAATCGTTTGACAAAGAAAACCCAATAACCAAAATGTGCAGTAATTGCGTCCTGGAGTAAGATGTGTACCATTCTAGCTGCCAGTGTGATTAATGGGACTAAGAAACAGGACAAGGCTTTTTGAGAGAGTTCGGAATATCTGACAGTACTGAACACATAGTTTGAAAATAGTTTAAAACACATCAAAAAAAATTGTTTGCCCTTTATCATATTGTAGCATGTTGGCTCACATAACAATAATTCATCATTTCATTCAGAGGCCAGAGTAGACGCTAACAACAAGTGGAGCTCACAGTATGACCAACTTCTTACAAAATGTAACTGAATATGGTTGATGGCCCAAGCAAGACTCAACTATTATAAATCACAAATTTATTGCTCAAAATTCCTTGTGCATGCTGCATTCCTACTGGCAACCATTCAACATTGCACTTAAAATCATTCAAATTCCACTTCAAACCAGGGTTATTGGCAAATACAACAAGAAGCTGTTTTAAGTAAATCGATCAAGCACAATTTTACAACGCAACATTCAACATAAATTAAACTTTGATATGAGTCACAAAGTGATTCATCTCCCTTCATGACTTGTACTTGGTATAACACCATTGGCTGTTAAGTTATTTTTTAACAAGTAAGTTTTAAAAGATTAAATTGATCAATTGCTACAATGTCATTTAAGTCATAACACATGACAAAGGTTTTGAGTTTTGATGATGTAGGTTCTCAACAGTGTTCATTTGAACAGCATTGCCTTGAAAGAAGGACTGCATGTAGGAGCGTTCCAAAAATGTTTTCATCCATATGGAAATACAAGCACAGCCTAGAACACAACTTTTACTCCCCCAGACCTGTAAGTGGCACTAAACAGGAGCACAGAATGTAAGCAAAAAGCCTCCATACAAAGTTAAACATGGGCACAAGAAAACAAGAATGGCAAACAACAATGCACAAGTGGAATTTTTGTGTAGAATGATGATAAAGTTGATCTTCTTTCATGTTTCTGCCGTTGCAGCACAACCATTATTATGTAGTCTGGCTTTTTTTTTTTCTGAAATGACGCTTTTGGGGTTACAAGACAAGTAAGCGGTTGGGCCAATACATCAACATTTTCACTAGTGTTTTTTTTTTAATATATATATATATCCACATGGAAACACAAAAGTTACGTTTTCACTCTGGTACTTATTTTTTCCACTATGGCTATTGTAAAAACATTTACAATTTTTTGTGGACAGACTCATAGTCTGGGTTGATAACATTAAAATAGTTCTTCCAGAAGAACAACTTATAAGTCCATTTTCAGGATTATCAGTGTCAGATGTGATTAATTTAGAATGATTTAAAACACAAACAGAATAAGGCTCCTTATCCTCAAATCTCTTCAACTCTTTGGCTTGTTGACATGCTCCTTCCTTCCCCGTTCCCTGTTCTTTTGTTTGGTATCTCCAGTTTGACCCATTCAGTAACAACCGACGGCATCTCATTATACACAACCGCTCTGTGCCTTAATGAAGATACTGGTTGGAATAACTAGTCAGTAGCACATCTTCACCTCCATCCATAGACAACAGGAGAAGGAAAACCGTCTCATTAGTCTGACGGTTAGTGTTGTCACTGCCAACTGTGTCACTGTCGACTAAAACTTACATCATTAGAGGGCTGAAGTTGTTCGAGGTCAACCAGTTGGTTAGGATGTCAGAAACATTTCCTATTTCTCATGTTTACCTGCATAACAGTGCTTTAACTAGGCAGTTACTCTTCACATTGATAATGCTTAAAATCTGTGTCTGTGAAATGATATTTTAAATATAAGCATGTGATGAACAGGATATTTCTACAATTCAACCAGTGATTCTAGTATATAAGGTAATAAAACTCCTCCCAACTGTAGGTACACTTGTTCATGTGCCTGTTAACACAAATGAACGATTAGCAAATGACATGGTAGAAAGTACCTACAAGTATCTGATGGAACAGACATAAACATTCCTAACACAACAGTAATAAACTATTGAGTTACAGATCTTTTCCCCTAGAGCAAAAATGATAGCAACACTATCCTGTAACTCCCAACATGACTGGTAAAACTTATATTAGCTGCTAGCTTACTAAAGGTAACAATAATAACTAGCATTTAACAACTACTCACACAGGAGTAAATGGTCGACCTTCCCCACATTAGCACAGATCTCTCAGTAAGTTCATACATTGCTATGCTGTGCTTGTCCATATTTTCCTGTTAGAAGGTAACCCTGGACATTTTTGGTTTCTTTGTACCAGCTAAGGAATATTTTAAACAACACAGTCAACTTTACCATTAATGCTGATGATATCCATTTCTTTATGACGAAAGTTTTCCCACATTCTGATGCTACCTCCCACTCAAATCATCTCATTCTATTTTCTAAAGAGTTCCTATGTATTATAACTAATAGCTAGTATTCTCTACACTTCCCTGTTATAAATACAACAATTTACCTATGGAATATAGTCAAACAGCAAATTTACATAATGGATGTGCATCAATGTCTTTGCTGCATTGAATTCTCTGCAGCAGAGAATTCAATGTCAATATGAACTGAAGTCTCTGAGATGAGGAATTGCTTTGCAAACCAGAGTGTCACAGTGCATACACAGTAGTTTGTCTGTGAAATTACTACACAAACACCGACTGTTGAATAAATCACTGGTTCATGATTTGAAAGTTCTGTAATGAGGACGGAGACTTCATAAATACCAGGTTGATCTATTATATTTAGAAGTCCAACGTTTTTTGTTTTTTTTTTAAATGGATCTACTACTGTATCTAAAATGATTGTAAACTTAATTCAGATGAGAAATGCATCTGCTGTCCAGTTGTATTTGATGGATTTGCAAACTTTCTGGTTTCCAACATCAGTTCACACACATATCACTAGAAAAATCAGTTTTCAACTCAAAGGTAATGCTAACATGCCAATCTGTCTGAAAAAAGAACTACCATGTTTTTGGGATTATGGCAGCTCCACTTCATGGTTGGTTGACAGATTGGAAGCAAACACAATTTTACCCACGCAAAACTTCCTAAGATCAAAAAACATATAATTCAGAGCTTTTACATAGACATGATTGGAGAGAGAAACCACCCACAATGCATTTGGGAATTCAACAACGCTTTTTGACCATCTGCTAGTCTGAGAAAACTGAAAGCAGTAAAAGTACTCCTCATGCAGCTTTCTCAAATTAATTCTAAAAAAAATCAGGCTTAACATTTTGGAAAATTAAACAAACCAGAAGTTTACATACATTGAAAAAAAGACTTATACACCTTTTTTTGTGTAAACCATTTTATTTTTGGGTAAAATTATTAAATTCAGACTTTCTTTGTATTGAAATTCATATTAGTTTGTATCCTGAAGATTTTTTTTCTTTTGTTTTACCAGTTACACTGAATTATGCCTTTATTCACTTGCAGAGTATCATAATGTTGGAGAAAAACAAATTAGGAATTCTGTGAATCCATAGGAAAACAAAAAATCATTTTCCTTCATGAGCTGTCAGTCTGCACAATCTCTATTTTAATCTGAATGATGAATATGTTGTTTTCAGGATGCAGCTCATTCATTTCCACCTTCTGTAAACTGGAGTGAGTCAGGAGCAGACTCTGATATGTGCCTTCCAACAATCTGCTCCCCTGCTGTCTCTTCATCTCAAGTAATTTCCTCACCTCACTAAGTTCATAATTATAAGTAGTTGCAGTCATTATTAGTGCTTCAAAGCAAACAACAGAGGCCCTGCAGCTGAGAAGCCAAGCATGACTGCCTAAATACTCTTCTTTTCCTTTTATTAGCTGGCTTATTAACATTTTAGCCATCGGGGCTTAAAAGAACCAGGCTGCCACACAAGAGATGAGACTCAATATCCAAAAGATTATTAGAACTAAGTGGGACATTATTATAGAATGGGTGTGAGGACTTTGAGAACTGAGTGAGAAATCAAGCTTTAAAAGTTTGATAATCCCTCCTACAGTCATTCTAGTACAGATGGGAATGCTGAAGTGCAAAATCAAATCAATATAAAGACTGTATGGAAGACTAGTGTGTCAAAATTATTTTGTCATATTTAATTTATATCTTCTAAGCTCATGCTGGGCTGCATGTATGAGGAGTTGGTAGCACTGTTGATTTACAGCACATATGTCTTTGGTTCAAATCCCAACCTGGTATCCTTTGCTTGTTTAACATGGTTTGGTTCTGTCTGGGTAATCCAGCCTCCTCTCACAGCCCTAAAACTTGTCAACTAGTCTCTAAGTTACCTTTAAGTGTGTGAATGGTCGACTGACCACTGATAGAGTGGTGACCTGCCCAGGGTGTAACCCGCTGAAGACACGCCGCAGCCGCCCCAATGACCGATGAAGACAGGCCGCATCAACCCCAATGACCGCTGAAGACAAGCCGCAGCGGCCCCAATGACCGATGAAGACAGGCCGCAGCGGCCCCAATGACTGCTGAAGACAGCCCGCAGTGGCCCCAATGACCAATGAAGACAGGTCATAGCGGCCCCAATGACCGATGAAGACAGGCCGCAGCGGCCCCTGCAAGGATGGGTAGGGATAGACAATGGATGCATAATGTTTAAACAGCCAGGAAGAAAGCAATACACAGCCAAAATAAGAGATCAATAGTCAAATGTTTATTTTGAAATAATGAGATGGTGTCAAAGGGGATCCATAGTTACACCTGTAAATCTGGAACACAAACGTCGAGGTGAGAGTTGTGATCAGAGGAAAAAGTAGAAAACACAAAAAGAGATTTATCAGGAATGGGCTATCCACAGGGGCCCGACAGGAAAGTGGGCTTTGAGAGTGGGAGGAGTCGTGGCAAAGGTCAACAGGTCGGGACTCGAACCCGTCACCGACTAAGTTCTCCGTACACATGTTGCATGTGTTACCCATTCATCTCTGCAGCGCCAGAGAAAAAACAGTTATTTGATATGCAGGCCACAGCAGCATCTGTCATGTTTTCATATCCAGGCTGTAGGAGGAGTTTATGTAAGTGATAAGACGTCAGCAATGTCCGTGGACCTCTCCTCCTTCTACGGCCTTTTCTCTTCATGCGCGTTTTGTAAGTTCCTCATGTTCTCTTCACAAAAGAATCCTCAGCACCATTCACCTTCCAGTTACTTGCCTCTGGATTCACTGCAACAGGATAATCTGACTAGAAACCTACAACTTACTAAACACTATTTACCACCTTAAGCATACTTCCTAAAACACAGGAACAAGATGTTACATAAGTAAACTAAAAGGACTGGAGACTTTTACTGACATGGAAAACTTTAAAAATATTCACCAACTGCCATTTCACTCAAAATTTTTTATGTCTAGTTCTGGCCATGCTCATCTTTCCCATTTTGATGCTCACTTTTACCCATTCATAGATGTTTAAATGCATGAAAGCTTTTTTCACACCTGCCTGGTCTGGTAGACTCGACCAAAATGTCAACATCTGTTCCATTTCCAGCTGGTGTGGTTCTCTTTCACACTGCACCGTGTCAAACCAACCAAACCCTTTGAAAAACCTGTTCACCCCTTCACCTGTGTGGGCGCTGCACCAAGAACCAATAACGGGAGCGAGTGCTTATGTCCTCTGAAAAAGACATAAGCACAACTTCCTTTCTTGAAAATTACATGAAAATGGAAATGGAGTGGGGTCAGATTTTACAGATTGTAGGATTTCTCTTCCGTCTCTCACTTCCGTCTGTACTAGACTTACACGTTTGTTTTGATTGTATTCACCCAGAATGCCTTGTACTTTCGTTTGCTTTCTGCTATTGGAGCAGAAATAGAATAAAATTAAGACAGTTTGAATCAAACTCTGACAGTGAACAACAATTTTTTTTGTTGGCAGAATAAAGAAGCTGCAACAGCAACAACTGTTCCAACTTCCTTAAGATTTTACAAGGTTCAGTGAAAGTTTTCACATAAAACATATTTGTAATAATAGGAGAGATTTCACATAAACATACACAAATAAGATATATACACATGCGTACATTCCAACTGTAGTGGTTGAGACCACATGAAGTAAGACTGGTGGGAAACACAGTAAAGGCTTTTAAAGAACAGTCAAAGGACATTTCTTTCTTTCTCTCTTCTCTTTCTCTATACTTCTATATCACACAAATTTCCACTTGCAGTGAGTCCATTGAGAAAATTACTCTGTAACTGCATGTTCTTGTTTTTTTTCCCCCCCCATTAGTGGTGCTTGGTAGCTTAGTTATATTTTAGAAGGAGTGTTTATAGCATTCATACCATTACCAATAAGATGAGAAACTCTTATTGGTAATGTTGTGATACCCCTGCAGCTCCAGGACAGAAAATAAGCCACTGCTGTAGTCACATTGTGTTTAGTCATATATTTAAACGGCAGGTGGGCACAGCTGATCCTGAAATGTCTACCTACTTCAACACAGATCATTCAAACAGCTTCTTGGCATGTTACAAAGGATGGTGGTCCTAATAAGGGTGAGTGTTTTGAAGAAGGGACACGTTTAAAACACAGTGGACGGACTTGGCCAACCCGTGTTTATGCAGAGATATTGGCAGTGTTGGACCACCCAGATTTTTCTGGTCTGCTCAGCTGTGTCTATATTAGACCTCACTGAGTCTCCACAAAGGTCAGAGACATGACCCTGACGACCAACCCTTTGTCGGCACGATTTCCTTCAAATACTATGTGATAGAATGGACATGAGAAATAATTACACCCCCTTACCTTTTTTTAACTTTACTTAAGTTAAAAAAAGCTGCACTTCTCCTACTCCACTGAAATGCATTAAACTGCAGTTACAGCAGTTTGCCACCAGTTGGCACATTGAGCACGGTGAGCTCTCCTGACTCAGCGAGCCAACAGCAATTTTGTGTAGTAACGGCTGGTCAGCGGAGGCGCTCACTGTCGCTCTTGTTTGTTAACAGTGTTCATCAAATAAAAGAACCTGCGAAAATCACACTGACTAATCATTAAGTGTGCAAGAACTATAGGATGTGAGCAGTATACTGTACAGTATATGTGTGTGAATTTGTGGCAGGTTCATGTCTGAAATGAGATGAGTTGTGATCTGAGTTTATAGCCATGATGTTTCTGAGACTTTATAAAAACAGTCATTTTTGTTTTTATAAAACTTCACAGAGTCATGAGGTGAGGTGACTGATTTTTCTTTTATTTATACCTTATCGTTCATTATCTGTTTACAAAATATTACATTGGTGGCATTCAATGACAAACCCATAACCAAGCTATTTGTAATACATTGTTGGTGGTCAGATATAGATTGATCATAAATAAAAGGGAGACAATAATAATGGATATCTAAGACTTGGTCAGCACATATTTGCATTCCTTCAGCCTTGTCTTCCTTTAGAAAAACACAGTATATATGCAAGATAAAACTTTATATCATATCTTGCCCACTTTTATATATGTCTTTCTTGAGATCAAAGCAGAAACAAAGTCAAATTCCATTTTTTGTGCCTAAACTTGATTAAATCTGATTCTGATTTTGAGATTAAACCCACACTAAGTTTCACAGTGTTAACGTAAATATAAATAATAAGCCAACTTATCAACATTTACTCAACAAAGCCATTGAAATGTGTATGGACACTATATATTTTGTGTGATGAGACTTGAATAAAATTATGTTTGTTTCGCTCTGCTGAGATTTTTGAGTTGACAATTCCAGCGAACACACAAATCCACCAAACCTCAGTGACTGGACTGAGGTTTGCTGGATTTGTGTGTTTGCTGATTCGCTCTTGGGAAAAAGAGAAGGAAAACGGATCAGAGTACACAAACAGATGGTGGACAGTGATTGTAGCTAAGTGGAGAGCCAACATCTGCTCTTGTCTTTCTGGAGAGATACTTGGTCTTTTCTCAAGAGGGTCCCACTCCCCCTGGGCCAACCACTGTCTCCTTCTTGAGTCAATTGCCCAATCAGACAGAAGGACAGCAGGTCCTCAGTCAATTACAAAATCAAACTGAATTATCAGTTTTACATTTCTAGAAGGATCTCTGTTGAAGCTAAATAAGACAGTTACCAGCAGAAAATGGTGGTCAGGGAACTCTTCCTCTGTGATTCAAGCCCTCACATGGTCCCTCCAGCGAGTTTGAGGTTGTTAGGTAATTTTCTCGAACCTACATAAAAAATACCACAGACAACATATATGAATTAAATGGTCAAGCTTTTGCAGAAGGAGAAGTCTCCATCAACAGCTTCTTCAAGCCGTTCACAGAGAGTTCTGATCTGCTTTCACGTGAGCTCCGTTTTTATTGTCAAAGAAAAACAGTCACAGGGGGCAGTCAGGAAACAACAGAGGTCGTAAAACATTTAACACAAACAGACCAACAACTCAGTTCCATGTGTGATATCTGATCTACGATCTGAGCCCAGTTCAGCTCCCGGTCAAACTAGCAAGTAAGCAGATAAACACAAGAAGAATTTAAGGTCTGAGAACCATAAAAGTTTTACTACCTCTGTGAAGACAGTCGTCAGTTTATACACATATAAGAGAGGAAACACTCTAAACTAAAAATCATATTAATACTGATTAACATTAGACTGAATATGAACTAAAGTAATAACAAAATGATAATACTAAAAAATATCTAACAGAGGTCTTCCCTGGGGTCTCCTCCCAGTGAGTGAAAACCTGGAAGACCTGTATACAGCTGAGATGTCCAAAACACCTCAGCTGACAAATTCACATTTTGCATGTTTCTGTATTTTCATTTGGGTTTGTATTGCTTCTGAAAACAGACCAAGCAATTAAAAACAAACCATGCTGACATTTTTTGGAAATATATTAATGTTTTTTGGTGCACAAAAAATTAGCTTTTCAAAAACCTTCAGAATGTAACGTCATAACAGATCAAAGCCCCATTGTGTCCTTGAACAAGACACTTCACCCTTCTTTCCCTGGGCCTTTCTGACCACCAGGAAGCTTGACAGCGCTGGTGTGTGGCAGCCTGGCCTCTGTCAGGCTGGGGCTACAATCCAGCAGCTTTCCACCTTCAGTGTCTGAATGACTGAGTTCTAGATAAAGAGTCTCTGAGTGTCCAGGAAATGCTCTATCGCACTTTCTGGACATAAGATAAGAGCACTATCATTTTTAAACACTTTAAAATGTAACTTGGTGAAACAATATAATTAGGCATTTAAAATATTTTGTTTACCAAAAAACACTGCTTGTATTTTTTTTTAAGAAATATAAAGTGATTCATTACTATCAGTGAAAACCTTTTATTTTGCATCATGTTTGATATCAAAGCCAAAAAAGACAATAAAATCTTTGCTTAATGTCTGAAAATGGATTCTTTTTCACGCCGCGCAGGGAGGTGTGAGGAGTTACCACAATGGCTTTGATATTAGTTAACGTCAAGCTCTGAGTAAGATGAATGGAGGAGCATTAACTCTGTGTTTATTAATGGTTTGGAACAAAAGAGCTGAAAAGTTGCTATGCACCCTGCTTTATTTGATTTTTCTCCTCTGCACAATTTTTTTTTTCTGTTCAATTTTTTCTCCATAATAAGCTCGTCTCAAAGGGCCAGTTTGCAGTTTTGTCATCATCTATAAACTCTAGAATTGCGAGCGTAAAGATTATGAATAGCAGAATAATTTATAAATAATTTATAAAATCATTTATATGCATTTGAGGTTTCTGATGGTTTGAATATGTAAAAACCTGGAATGATTTATGCGGCATGGTAGAACGAGATCAGTGCTCTCTTCTTCCTGGGCTTCCAGAAAGAAGATTTCATTAGATTGCCGTGATCTTGACCAGCTTCCATGTCCTTGCTGAAGAAAAACATGCTAGAGCATGATACTGCCATTACCATGTTTCATGTTGGGAATAAGTTGAACATTTTTTTATTAATTAGGTGACTTCTAAGGCAGATTGAATTTTATTTAATGAAGTCAGAGTAAATGAGGCTGAATACAAAAATACTTATTTATTCCATTATTTATCTTTTAAAAACAAAATAAAGGAAAAAGAAAAAAAAAAGACAATTCGCAGTTTTGTTCTTCACGTTGTACTGCTTTGTGTCAGCCTGGCTATCTCCATCTGGGTGATCTCACATTCTCTTGAATTCCCTCTGGTAAAATTTCTACCAGGCCAATCAGGGAACAGAAGGAGAAATCATGAATGATTAAGTTGATTTTCTGCCTGTAGTTTTACCAATGGCAACGGAGGAACGAAGTCATTCCATCTGTATTGGTCATTGAATTAACATCAAAAGTCGCCTTGGTTGGCTCAACACTTATTTCTTTACAATGGAGGGCGGTTATCTACACACGTCATTCCCAAACCTTAGAGTCCACGCCTCCAGGAAATATTGAATATTAATTAAATATTTGGAAGACATCAACTTGTTCTGTTTGCTGATTGACTCGGTAGAAATTTTAACAGATGGAATCCAAATGAATAGAAGAAAACCCAGGGGTAGCAGTGAAGAGAGATTAGAATCAAGCAAAATTGTGAAGCACAAAGCAACGGCAGAACACGAGGTTGGTTTTTACCAGTCTAGTTTTGTGTTTGTTGAACACGTAAAAATGGATTTGTTGCTATGGAAAGCGCATAGCAACAAATCTCGTCATGTGGAACTTTAACGCTCTGAGAGGGAATTGGAACGTTTGCGTGTTGTGGCGAAAAATTACCTCTGGGGTGAAGCGCGTCAAAATGCATTAACTCAACAAATCTAATATGGCATTTAAAAAAACAAGCATTTGACTTAGTTTGCCTACATTGAGGTTCACTATTGTCAGACAGCAGGTGAAGCAACGCATAACTACCAACACGCACCTGGATTAGCATCATTGTCAGAAAGCTAAACAAATAACCCGAAAATAATACGAATCATCGACCTGGTGGTGTAAGAAGCTGGTTCTGCTTCTTACAGAACCAGCTTCTGTAAGCTGGTTCTATGCACCGCTTCATGCAACTTGTTGCACTGGGGGAAATATTTTATGAAGTGTGATTAATCACACAATGAAACAGATTAATCACATCACTGCTCTCATGACACCAATCTATTGTGGCTCCAGTTGACTTTCAGCACATTTCTGCCTTCCTTGATTTCACTGATGACCTCTTTATGTTTAAGATTCTTAACAAACTCGTGCTTTGATACGGAGGGCAGGGGTTTGCTGCTCATGCTGTGAAAGCATTGTTAAACATGATTAATGGCCAGTGGAAAAGTTTATTATAAAATGGTGGTTAAACTGAATTTGTGTTGTAAAGATAATGTCATAGATCCAAGAGAGTTTTACTTCTTTGGACACTTTAATGGTGAAATCATGAATATTTACAATGTAGACATGGGTTCTTAATTTTCAGGCAGAGGGCTTGATCAAAACGGTCCAAATAAAACTTCTTTTCCACTGTTTGTGCTGTAGAAATTTTTAGAAATAACTTTTATTCTTTTAGATGGAAACCTTTCAAGGACAGCAGACAGTCACAGCAGCACTACAGGAATAATTGCTTTGTCCCACCACTTTTAAAAGTGATTTTTCTTACCCTGTTTTCTCACTAATAAGGAAAGTGATGATGACATAGACCCAGTTTCGACTCAGTTCATGTTCTCAAGCGTAATTCTTAAGAAACGCCAGGACCTTGCAGAACATTTCCGACGACGAATTTGGCTTTGAGTCACGTAAATAAATCATAGAAATCCATTTTTAGGGCATAACTGTACCAGGCAGGTTGGGAATCTATTCCATCACAGATTAATTCATGGTCCATTGTTTCAGTATGCGAAGCAAATTGATGGTTTTGCCGATTGTTAGACTCCTGAGGCACAAAAGATACGTATCTAAGCAGATAATTAGCCGCTACTCAAAGCCGCAGGGCAGCAAATAATAAAAAATTACACCTTGGTCATGGCTGTACGCGCACACACACACACGCACACGCACGCACACGCACGCACACCCACGCACACACACGCACACACACACACACACGTGTTTACGTGGCTTCCTTTGCGGGGACTTTCCATTGACATCCATTCAGTTTTGCCCTTATCCTAACCCTAACCAAAACTCAATTCACTCAGTTGGGTGAGGGGTTAGATTCAGGACTGCGGTTGCAACTGTAGTCTTAAATCTATCCCCTGACCCAAAAACAGTGTTACCCACAAGGTATTAGAAACAAACATGCACACACGCACGCAATATAAAAGAGTTTGCTGAGCTGAGCATAAAGGAAATATATACAGCTAACTGATGTGGAAACATCGACATAAACTGAATTCCCCTAACAGACATATCTAGATTCTCTTTTCTGAATATAATTTAAATGTGTTCTGTTTATTTTTGTTAGTTTTTATGTTTTGTTTCGTTTTTTATTTGCTAGAGGCAAGAATAAATAACTAACATATATCCAATAGCACTTAATGACATGGCTAATATGCAATGCTAGCCCCTAGAATGACCTTTTGAACAGTAAAACAAGGTGTTTGTAAATAAACAAAATGAAAAGTAATACTTTCAATATTATCTTGTAACTCAGAGGCTTGCATACATTTATTAAGTATGTGGTAAGATTGTTATTTAAATTGTGGAACTTGGATCAAAACGTTTGGAAAATGATCAAAAGGACTTTTGGAGGTCAAGCGTTTTCATGAGGGAATTCTTCAGATTTTTCCACGTTGTTACTTCAGAAAGCATGGAACATTAAACATTTAATACATTCATGTATTAAATGTGGCTCTAATTAACTTAATTTATGTGAATTCCTGCATACAAACCTGACACAACCATAGGTTTTCCCAGAAACATCTGACTTCTCTCTCACTTTTCTGCCATTTAGAAAAAATAAATAATATTAGTCTCTTAGCTGACCCAAAGCAGAAAGGTTTAGGTGTTTTTACATTGTTTTGTGGCAGTTTTACGGTGCCACTTATGGGCCTGGCTGACCTACTCAATCATTTTCTGTAGAGCTGCATCCTGTTGCATGGACAAAGATTTTTTTTCTTAATGGTTTACAAACATGATAAATGATCAATCAGACACACATTCAGTAGTTTGTAATTACAATCAAATAAACAAAAAGGAAAAGGAACACTTAATTCCATTAAACAACTTTCCATTACATTTAATGAATATCTTATTTATATTGTTGGCCAAAATGTTTTGACATTGAAACAAAAAACGTTTTTTTAAAAATTTCAATACAAAGAAATAGTGTTTTAGAATTCTAAAAGTGTACACAAATACAGAAACATAATATCACAACTCATGAGAATAAATAAATGGAGACAGTTTATCAAACACATCCTGTTTTCTATAAGTTCCTACATCGACTTGTCTGTCCAGCCTTTCCTCACAGATGCAGGATCAGCTCTCCTTGTGTTGCTTCAAGGGAATGGACTCTCTAATGTGTATATTCTGTATACTTAAGCTCTTCAGCAATCTGCAGTAGTGCTGTGCTGGCTTGTTTATTGGCCAAAGCCCGGCCTTCTCTTCCCTCAGCTCTTAGTGTGTTCATGCTCTGGGCCTCTCCATCCTCTTTCTGAATATTTGCTCAGACTGACGTTATCGACTTCTCTGCGTTCGCCAGCGTTCTCCTCTGGACGGCAGAGCTCAGCGCTACACACTGCTGCTGCTCATTTCCTCCTCTGCTCATTTCCTCCTCTGGCATTGAATGCAGCTTGGGACCCTGGGAGCCTGGGCACTGCATGACTCTATGTCTGAATTAGTCAGCCTGACACACACATGCATGCACACACACCTTTCCAAATAGCTATTGATTAGAGATTGATTGACCGGCTCCTTGTTATAGGATCTGAGGATGAGGCCCACAGCCAGCCAGGGAAACTTGCTGACTCGTTCGGCATGAACAAATAAAGTGACAGTTTGGACACACGCACACACGCGCACACAGTCAGTTGATAAGTTGTGTGTTCTGGCAACCTGAGGCAATTTTGAATGAGATGGGACCTTGTTGTATTGTGTAGTGCTGACATCTACAACTTTAACTACAAATTCCGTAGTGTGGACACACAAGGAGGTTTTACAAATCTCGTTTGTGTTTCCTAAAGTTTTATCTGAAGTGTATATGAGAAACATTAACTGGACATAAATTCAATTACATTAAAAAAATATTGACAAGTGATAAGCTGAAATATTGATTACTACTTTTCCTAAAGTGATACATTTCTTAAAATCACCTGAGCTTCATAAAGAAGCCATATCTAATATTCCTCATTAAGTTGAATTCAGCTGCTTTTAAATAGTGTATTCGAATATGAAGATATTAAAACACCACATGATGTTGATTGGGAATCATATCAAAGTTATTATTTGTATAAATTGGTGCATTATTTGTCTCAGACTATAATGCATGGGACCCTAAATCTCCGTTTTCCCATGTCCACACACAAGCACAATGGAGTTTTCTCGAATCTCCTCTTTGGTGAGAGTTTTATAATTGTACATGGTGATATGAAAAAGTACAACTAAAAAAGAGATTATTTATTTTTTCTAATCTTCACTCTGCATTATGTTGGGTTGTCATGTGGTTGAAAGAACAAAACACAAAAAAAAAGATATTTGTTTTCCTAGATATTTGGCTGTGTTTGAACTATGGACACGTTTAGTCCATGGGAAAAAATGTGTGTAAACATCTAATGTTTGCTACGTCTGTCATCTCTGTTATTTCAGTGGTAAAATTAGAGAAGGTCTTGATGTGCCACTAAAAATCATAGAGGCAAATGAGTCATGAAGTATTGCATCATTTCCATCAGTCCTTTAGCTTTAATATTTTCACTTCTCTTCAGAGTAATGACTTTGTGTTTGTTGGGGTTTGAATAAATCAGTTTGGACAGCGGATTAGGTCCAGAAAGATGAAACATCTCCTGAAATGATCCTGTTATGAAAGATGGGATGATCCCATTAAGGAAGGTTTGCCTGTGGGATTGTTACCCCATTAACAAGCAATTAGTATGCTTTCCTTGACCTTAAAGGTCGACAGGCTCATTCAGCCTACCCTGACCGGGGTCGCCTCCTCCATCCGATCTAATCGGTTGTAGTGCAGGAAGTGGCAGTCAGCTGGTTCATCAGATGTGGAGTTTAATTGGTGGATAGGACAGGTGGCAGGCAGCCAACCAGAGAGGTCAGGGATAATGATTGTGTGCAGTGTCGGTGGTCCAGGTGGGAATTGATGGAAAGTAATCTGATATTTGATTAGTTTGTAAAAATAAAAGGAGGGCAGTGATCAGAAACTCACACATATACCAAACATTCAGCATGGACACAAAAACACACACACTGCTACTCCTTTGAGGTCGGGTAGACAGATGGGAGGTTGATGCTAAAAAGACACACGGCTAAATGGGCTAATGGACTGTTCCCAAGGAAACCAAAGGACCATGCATGTGTGTAAGAAGACAAACAGCAAAATATATTGGCAGTGCACTGCAGTTACTGTTTGCATAATCTGTGTGGTTAAACGACTGGCAGGTTTACAGGTCTGTGTGGCCACTGTGGACCATTTGTGAGAGAGAGAGAGTGACACGGTCAAAGGATGTCTGTCTGTTGAAATCCTCTAAATCAAACTGTCAAGGCGATAACAGGAACCACCTGCAGCTTTTACTACAAGCAGACGCACAAGAGCCTGGGACCTCACAAAAAAGATGTGTGTGTAAAGCAGTCAATTTATTCTTAGTTTCTGCACCTTTTGGTGTAGAAAGGAACAAGATTACAACTGACTGACAAAGTAAAATTATCCTTTGAAGAATTATCAAAAAAGATAGATATTTCTGTTTTAATTGATATATAATGTGACAAGTTTGACTTGACAAGGAGTCTTTTTTTAGGGAACTGCATGAAAAGTCAAAGACTCTTGGGGATAAAGTGAGACTCAACATTTACTGTTTGAAATAAACCATTATTATGAAATTATTGGCTTAATACCAGAATAATTAAAAAGAAACCAGTCGCCATGAGCACATGTGCGCCAATCCACTGAGTGGATTGGTGCACCAATTCCTTTACAAGGAAGACCAGAGATGACTAGTCCAAAGACGAGGAAGAGAAAAAGAAAAGAAATTCACCTAAGGTTAAGATGAAGGCGTTTTCAGTTCAAGTCTCTGAAAATAACCCTAATGATAACCTACTTACCTAATGATAACAGTAAAACAGCTAATTAATGCTGTGTTACTCCACTGCAAGTACATCTCCACTGCTGTACTTGCAGTGGAGATGAAGACGGTTCATTCAGAAAAACAGAGCTGCATCAAACTTTAACATGGATTGGTGCACATGTGCATAGCTCTTTTGATAACTTAGAGAACATTAGCATGCTTATCTCCACCTAAGTTATTTTTTATGGATAAACTGTAAAACACTAATTTATTTGGCTGTTTTGTCTTTCTTCTAAATAAAGTTCTGTTTTGAAGTTTTTCTTGATTGTTTATATTTACATCCCTTGCGTTCTCTCTCTTTCCCCCCCAATAACTTTATTTAAGAAACATTCAGGGACAAAATAAAACACACAGTACAAACCATGACAGAAACATAAATACAATATCAAATGACATCATAGAATATGTAAATAATTATGTCAAAATGAAATTGGGGCACAAATTTGGAATTGAAAATTGTAGCCTTTCAAGGGCAGATATAAACGGATTAAAAATTAGCTCCTTAGCGCTTTAGCATTAGCATCCGCTATATGGCATGTGTGATTTACTAGAAACTTACCTTAGTAAGTTTTGGGAGTTCAGCCAATCAGCCAAAGGCGCTCCTGAATTAGCTACTTTGAAAACACTGTTAAGTCACATTATGTCTGGGTACCTCAGCTTCCTAAGCTGGATTTTCTCTGGCATATTTTAGATATGTACTATGAAAAAAATATGCAAATATGAAAGTCTTCCACAAATAATTAGGTTATTTATGAATCAGGTTCCACCAAGGAAATTCACACATAGATGAATACCAGAATATTAAACTAAGAATAGATTAAATGATCTTCGGTCTCTTCCCAACTGCAGTTCTATGTGTAACCAACACAGAAGTGTATGAAATAGGATGCTTCTAAATAAATTCTGTACTTTCATATTTAAGACAAAATGAAAACATTCTTTTTTTCTTAAAGGGACAGTATTATGTTAAGTCCACTTTTTTAACTTTACATTATGTTATAATGTTATTACCTCATTAAAAATATTAAAAATATACCGGGAGTGTTGCCTTGATTCTTTCATGCATGTTTGCGAAACAAGCTCTGCCTTGGAGCTGCAGTTTCCAGGCTTCTATCCCCACTCTCCCCCAACTCCTTTAGACTAGCCAGTAGCAATTGGGAAACACCTGGTGGAACTGCTGGGCTCATTATAGAACAGGGCCGTGCAGAGACCACTAAAGAGGCAGGTGCTCAAAAAAAAAAAAAAAAAAAAAAGGGCACATCTAATCGCATTTTAGGACAGAATATTAACAAAGTCACACAGCTTTCAGAGTTTAATTAACAATAATAAATTACAAAATTGTGAGACATACAGTCAAAGAACATCTGCCTGGGTTGCTGTACTTGCAGTGGAGATGAAGACAGTTCATTCAGAAAAACAGAGCTGCATCAAACTTTAACGTGGAACTGCAGAAAAAAAACAAAAAAACAAAAGCAAAAATATAATTAATGCATGTCACTATGAGAAAAGACTACTCTTGACATAATAAAAGCATAATAGCTGCCTTGTAATATTAAATATGTGTTCATTACCGAAAACTGCAGGTTGATGATGGTCAGAACCTTTACTTTTTTTGTTCTTACCTGCGGTACTGGTTCTGACCCAGTTGGTCAACAATCCACTACCTTTCGCTGCTTCTAGCAGATCCTTTCTTTTTTGTTTCTGACGTCTCTCTTTACCTGGCATCTTTGAACTGAAACAAGCAAAACATAATGAATTATGATCAGAACACTATAATAAACCACACTACCAGTTCTTTACCCTTGTGTTTAAACCAATATGTTTTTCAGTATAGCATAACGATACTAATTTCAGAGAAAATGAGACCTCTCCTATGGAGTTCAATTTGTTTCACAATTATTCAATTAAAATACTAACCTCAACTAGAAAATTCCTGAAGAAATTTAACCGGGGCCCTGCCAAAGTGTGCCTGTCCGTTTGGACCCAGCGTTCTGATGCTAAACATTAGCATCAATGCTAAAGAAAGCTGCAATGTAATCAATAGTCATAAGCATGACTTCCTCCATTCAGTATACTAAACATGGGTAATAAGTCAGAGAAATAGCTAATGCCTCATTTAAGGTAAAAGGCTAATGCTAATGCACTGTCTTGCTGCGCAAGGCAGTACCCTAACTTGACCGAAAACGATAATGCAAGCTAAAATCATTGCAGCGCCTTGCGGCGCTGCATTAGGCGCATATGAATCTCTAGGCTTTTATTTTGAAATTTTCTGTAAGCTTCATTTCAAATGTCTAAATTAATACCATGATTAACATTGATTGGATTAAATCAGTTACTCAATGCTCAAAAAAGCCTAAAATCAAAACCAAAGATTTCTGATGTGTGCAAATAAATGTTTATGTTGCCCCTTCATTAATGACATGCTTTTATTGGACAGAAGCAGTTTGATTATTACATACAGAACTACCATATCTATCATGGTAGTCCAGGATGCGTTATTTTTAATTCTAAATTAATGTCCTTGTTGGACTTTTATTTAAGTACTATTCTCCTTCAAGATACATTTACCTAACACTAGAATAAATGCAATATACATCATTCACCAAAGAAAATTAGAAAGTCGGACATATATCAATGATGGAGATGATAGGTTTTGGACGGGCGATGTGCCCCTATTGCATAAGTAATACTGAAGAATGACTGACATCATTAACAATACAGGGAAGCTTTTTAGTTATCTTGCTTTGCTAGCAAAGTCATTAGCTAGCAGCTAGCTCATAGCACAACAACAGCGTAATGTCTGTATGATAAAAGTGCTGGATCGATAGACAAGAACAGCTCTTCCTCACCTGGCTGTCTCCTCCCGCTCAGTAGATATTCAGAGAAAGGCGGACTTAGAGAGCGCCCTATTATTTTCCTTCGCCTGTCTTGTTATATTTCTGCTTAAACCGCGACTCCGTGCTGAAGGAGAAACGATACAACATTTAACGTTTTCCGTTATCTGACAGTAGCAAGCCGACTCCAGTTTTGTCACCAAAAATAATTTTTTTTAATTCACCAAAAACGTTCGCTACCTAGAGCTCCGCAGTTAGCCGCCTCATCTCACTGTGCGAGAGGCAAGTGTGTCGTGTGTCACGGGCAAAAGGTCAAAGGTAACAATGTGACCGGAGGGCTTATTGTGTTGTTTTTCTTGCAAAGTAATAATAATAATAATAGTAATAATTGTAGTACATGTGTAAGAAAAAAAAAAAAAAAGACAAAAAGGGCACTTGGGGTCTTGGAGCAAAAGGGGCAGGTGCTCAAACCCCTTTGCCCCCCCCCCTCTGCACGTGCCTGTTATAGAAGCTACTTCACACTGTAATGATGGTAAAGACGGTAAAGAGAAGTGATGCTGGGAAGCAGTGTTGTATAGTAACGAAGTAAAAATACTTCACTACTTTACTTAAGTATATTTTGGAGTACTTCATACTTTCCTCAAGTACGAAAATGACTTTCACTTTTACTTCACTATGTTTCCGAACTTAATTGCATACTTTTACTCCGATACATTTTCAATTTGTGGTTTAGTTACTCGTTACAAAAAAGCAAGAGAGAGAAACAGTGTTTTGACCCAACCTACTGATTGACTCCAACAAAGCCAGCTTGCCTGGGCTTGTTCATCACCACCAATAGGATGCACAGGTTCCACACCTCCCCCCCTACGTCAAAAAAGTCCAGCAAATAGTCTGATTGGTTAGTGCTCCGTTTGTGCAGGTTTGTGCCGTTAAAATTTTCGTTTGTGCAGCTTTGGTTTCCGAGATATTAAAATTATTTTTTAGGCCATCCAGAGTCACCATCCCCCCATTTTGCTCCAAAACAAACCAAAGTGGGCTGGTTCGTTAGTGCTCCGTTTGTGCAGGTTTGTGCAGTTAAAACAAACGCAGCAAAGTTGTTTTCAATTTGGATTTTGGCTATTCCAATATCCGGTGTGAGCGGCGTCTAGCTCAAGGTTGATCCGATTCATGAAGGCTAATTTCGGCCAGCCGTTTTCTAGGTCTCCCCCTTCCTCAAGCGCTCGGAGGTTCACTCAGGGAGAGTCAACAAATTTTACATCCAAACTCTCCTGAGAAACTAATGGAAATAGATTTCTTGCCTTGTGACCAATTGACACAACATTCATGCTGTTACACGAGACACACTGTTCTCTAGTGAATTTTTAGTCATACTCAATATTTTCAGTAATTGTAATCTTAAAAAGTATAGATTTTGGATGGCCTAAAAAATCATTTTTAATATCTCGGAAGCCAAAGCTGCACAAACGGAGCACTAACCAATCAGACAATTTGCTGGATTATTTGAGTAGGTGGGGTGTCAGCTTCACGGAGGTCTGTTACCTTTCTCCCATTCAACACCAAGTTAACAAAAAAGCTCTCCCTCTTCAGATGCCAAATAAGCTGCATTTCCCTCCCAATTCTTTTTTTCTTTTGCATAATGACCAGTTGTGTGCACCTATAGTTTGTGAAGTAGAGTAATCGTAAGGGCTTTTTTTCTTCATGTTGGCCGCATTTTCTGTACTGACTATTTATTTTACTCATTTTCAGCACTGACCTTACTTAAAGGGAAAACTTAAGGCTTACAAACACTTTGTATTTTCTGTCCTGGAGGGTACACTAAGAAGCTGGTTCAGTTGTAAAGCAGGTTAAGTTAACCTTGTGGTTTAGGTAAAGCACCTAATTTTCTTAACTAAATGATGCCTGCAGGTATATCTATTAGCAGGTTTCATTTTGCCTGCACTTATTTGTGTACATTATTTTAAGTGTATTTGACAAGTTTACCAAAATATAAAAAATGTCATTCAAACTGCATTTGCCTTGTTTTACCTTTTACTTATACTTTTCATTGCATTACTTGAGATCATCCATTTTTACAGTAATTTCCATACTTAAGTACAAGACGTTTCAGATACTTTAAGACTTTAACTCAAGTAACATTTGAGTCAGTGACTTGGACTTTTACCAAAGTCATATTTTGGAGAGGTATCTATACTTTTACTTGACTCTGAGATTTCAGTACTTTATACAGCACAGCTGGGAAGACTTCCTGAAGGAGGAGCTTCAGGAAGAGCAGGAGTTTTTCAAGAGACAGAGGCCCAAAAGGCGTTAAATTAGGAAGTCAATTTTCTTTTAAGTCATTTTTGTTATATTTATACATTTTTTATAACAACTGCAGGAAGCATAGTTACTTGATTGTGATATAAAATGGGATCATGTGCCTGGAAACACATAATACTGTCCTTTTAAAAGTTTTGAAATGTTGTTCTCCAGTTGCTGGTTACTGAAACGTCAACATGTTCATGGCTGAATTCCAGTTTCTGAAGATTGAAAAGAGCAGCTCACTTTCCAGCTGGTTTGAATCTGATGATGTTTAGAAAATAATTATTCCATAGTCCAGCTGATAAGAATTAATGCTCTTTAACTCTATTGGTTCCAGAAGCTGAGGGTAAAGATATGTATGGGAACTAGCAGAACGTATGAAGCATGTCAAACACTGGCATGCATGAGAATTGGAAAACTTACATGTGTTACTGCAGAGTTTGCTGTGTGGAGTTCTCCAGATTAGCTCCAGCTGCAAATTATGTGAAGGAAGAAACAGAACAGCGTGAGGAGTTGAGGTCAGGAACAGAGATTCCTTCTTTCTGTGGAGCTGGATGTATTCTGGCTCCTGGAGAATGGATTGATGACTGCTGTCTGGTCTGGACAGTGATGATGGTTAATGTGATATGGTGCATTAGATGAGCTCTGAAAACACTCTTTGTTACCCCTTTTAAGTCTTTGTCTGTTCACCTCGTTCTGTCGACAGTTGCTGATTTTGCGGAGCGTGTCGCCACTAAACTGAGGTTTCGTTGAAGGAGTTAACATCTGAGGGGCAAATGGTTCAGTTTGTGTTAGTACTCCCCAGTGTTACTCCTTTGTTTTGTTTGTATTACATGTCCATCCACTAGGGGCACTGTTATGCCAGGAGCATATGTTTTTGGTTTGTACTCTTCGTTTTGGTCTCTGGTTGTCTGTGGAAGGGACACATGGCAGAATAAAGTTGAGCAAAGAAACAAGTTATTTTTACTGACTACCATTGGTAGCAGAGGATGGTTAGTAACTACAGAGTTCCGCCAAGGTTTGAGGAAGGAAATTCCGGTAGACGATCGAAATAAAGACACTGGAATGACCACATTGTTCGCTAAACTAGATGACTTGTTCTTAAAAGAGAGAAAGGACAAGATCTATGAAGCATACTCAGATTTTGACCGAATTATAAAAGAAGTTAACATGCCGATGGCGGACTATTTTATTGATTTCGAGCAGCGTTACTCGCGCATGAAAAAATACAACATGGAGCTACCTGACGCAGTTTTGGCTTTTAAGGTTTTGGACACCGCGTGTTTGGATATAACGGACAGACAGTTGGCTTTAACGGCATGCTCAGATGTATCATTTGCTTCTGTGAAGTCCACTTTGAAGAGAATATTTGGCGAAAAAAGAGGTGCGGCAGCAGAAGGTATTAGCCAGGAGTCCTTGTTTGTAACAGAGCAATGGTGGCAAAAAGGCAAGTACTGGCAGCAGAGTCCCCATCAAAAAACTCCACAGTCCCACATTCCGCAGCCCGGTACAAACCCACTTGACAAGTACAGACAACAGTCGAAATGTGGAGTGTGCCAAAGTACTTTTCACTTGGTTAAAAACTGTCCGCACAAAGCTAATAGTGTTAAAAATTGCTGATGATACAAAAGACATGGAAGAGTGCAATTTAACTCTGTATACCAAAAAATCACCAACAGATGCAGAAATATTCATAACAGAGTGTTTTGGCTTGGCAATAATAGACGCTGCTTGCACTAGGACAGTTTGTGGGCAAGAGTGGTTGGACAACTACAGTACTGTCTTACAAAAGAAAAAAAACGGCATTATCTATTCCCTCAGACATAGCGAGTGTTTCACCTGCCAGTATGCTTCTCACAATTCTCTTAATTCTGTTTGACTGCCATCCAATAAAACAATGAGGTGCCCACCTTGAGTACTGTTTTACAAAAGAAAAGTATGAAGACTATGAAAGAGACAGAAACACAAAGTCACAGACCCTTCAAGTTTGGAGATGGAAATATCGTCTACTCCATCAAAAAGGTAAAGATACCTGCTAAAATTGGCAACACAAGGTGAAATATAGAAACTGAAGTAGTACCTGCTAACATCATGCTGCTTCTGAGTACAACCTCATTCAAAAGGGCAGGGACTGTTTTGGACATGGAAAGGGACAGTGCAGTGATGTTCAACCAGCCTGTCAAACTGGACTTCACTAGCTCAGGTCATTACTGCATGAACATTGTGGACAGTGAAAATAGAAATTTTATTCACTCTAATAGAAGCTACTGAGGAAGAAATACTGACTATAACAGACAAGATAAACACAAGTGAAAAGATGAAAGTTCTGGAGAAACTTCATAAACAGTTTGGACACGCCTCTGCTGATAAAATACAGAGACTTTTGACTAATTCTGGCAACAAGGACACAGGATGTGACAGCCTGCTGAAAAAGGTTGTGAAGTGTGTCAAAAATATTGTAAGACCAAACCAAAACCTGCTGTCGGCTTACCTTTGGCATCTAAATACAATAAAACTGTTGCTGTAGATCTGGACGAACTTGAACCTGGGGTTTGGTACCTACACATGATTGACCTGTCTACCCGTTTCAGTGCTGGTAGTGTCTTAACCACCAAGAGGTCTTCTGAAATAGTCAAACGTTTTATCCTTGATTGGATCAGTGTTCATGGCCCACCACAAAAGTTGTTAAGTGACAATGGAATTTAACAACAAGGAAGCGAGAGACATGGCCAAGAACTTTAATATTGAAGTTAAGACAACGCCTGCTTATAGTCCGTGGAGCAATGGTCTGTTAGAGCATCATAATTCACACTCTGACAGAGATCCTGCTGAAAGTCAAAGCAAGTACTGGATGTGACTGGAGCACTGCCATGAGCTGGGCCCCGATGGCAAAGAACTCAATTCAAAGTGTCCATGGATACAGCCCACATCAGCTGGTGTTCAGGCAGAATCCTAACCTGCCTTCTGTATTAATAGACAAAGCTCCAGCTCTAGAGGGCACCACCAAGAGTGAATGGGTTGCTAAGCACATTTCCGCCCTGCATGCTGCAAGAAAAGCTTTTACAGAAGCAGAATGTTCAGAAAGGATACGCAGAGCACTAAAGAAACAAATGCGGCCCATAGACAAGCAATTTGAAACTGGAGACAAAGTCTTTTACGAAAGAGTGGATTGTCCAGAATGGAAAGGACCAGGAGTGGTGATTGGTCAAGATGGTGCAGTCGTTTTTGTTAGACACGGAGGCACCTGTGTCAGAGTGCATCAACTCAGATTGAGAAAAGTTACTCACGAGAATGATGAACCTCAGATTGCCTACAATGAGGAGAACAATCGAGGACAACATACAGTGGACATCATTGAAGAGAATGTAGGAGGAGACACTATTGCATTAAATCCTGAGAATCATCCTTTGCCTGCTCCTGAAAATGCAGAGGCTGAGAGACAGCACTCTGGGAACACCATCATAAAGACAGATCAAATTGTGACATTCAGAAATGCAGAGGGTGTCTCACAAAAAGCCAAAGTGTTGAGGCCTGCCAGCAAAGCATCTGGGAAATACAAGAACTTGTTTCACTTGGAGCTGCTTGAGCCTGCTGAAGTGACTGGCAACAGTGAGTCAGCTGATCTGTCACAATTGGTGGATATTCACATCCAGGAAGATGCTGAGGATATGGATACGCACAAGGATGTGTTTGTGAGTAAGGACATATCGTTTGATAAAGCAAAGGAATATGAAAAAAAAGCTGGAAACAGAGCCAAGTGTTTGAAGAAATTGAGGACAAAGGACAAAAGTGTCTCCACTTGTTGAGTGTGTACTCTGAAAGAGACTGAAAATGGAATAATACCAAAAGCAAGACTTATTGCACGAAGATTTGAGGAGTTCTAAGTTTCTGTCCTACAAAAGACTCTCCAACCTGTGCCTCAGAGTCACTGGTTATTTGTCAAAAACAATGGGAACTTCACTCTATGGACATTAAATCTGCTTTTTTTTACAAGGAATGCAACTATCCAGAGACATTTTCATCAAACCTCCCCCAGAGGCCAATAGCACAGGTGTGCTTTGGAGACTGAGAAAACATGAGTATGAGGACTTTCAACTCCAGCGAGATCTAGTTTTACATTGTATGTTTGTTTGTTTTAAACTGTAAGAGTTTTTATTTGTTTTTATTTTGTACAGCACTTTGTATCAGCTGTGGTTGTCTTAAAGTGCTTTATAAATAAAGTATGGTATGGTATGGTATGGTTTAGCTGATGCTTCACTGTATTGGTATAACAGGGTAAAAAGCATCATGACTGAAGCAGAAGGCATCATGTCTGCAGTTTTCTATTGACTGGATAAGCGCAAAAAAGTTGCTGGTGTACTTGCTTGTCATGTGATGATTTTATATTGGGTGGATCACACATGTTTTCAGAGTAAGTCATACCTCATCCGAGGTCAAATTTGAATGTCGGTCGTGAAACACACAATAGCTTTTCCTATGTGGGGGTAGATCTTGTTACTGAAGGTAAGAAGGTACAAATACACCAAGAAACATACATTCAGCACCTGCAGTCCATACACCTCTCACCCTCACGAGCAGCAGAGTCAGCTTCACCTCTCACTGTAAACGAGTTAGAGCAGCTCAGATCTAAGTTAGGCCAACTTCTGTGGGTGGCAAGATAGAGCAGGCCTGATGTCATGTTTGATGCACGTAATTTAGCATCTCGTCTCAAACATGCTACAGTACAGACATTATGATGTCATTCTCCAATCAGCAGATTTATTGTTTTTCTGTTACATTTTCACAGAAATGTTATTTTTGTTGACTCATTAACCTTTAATCCATTCCAGTTCTTTTTGCTGTTTTAATTTTCCTGAATTTACACAAATCTGTTCTCATTTACTTATTTTTTCATTTTAGATGTCGGAAATAAAGAGTCTTTAAGTGATTCATTCTACATTTCTAATTGAGAGCTATTTCAAAACACTACGAGGTTGTTTTTTCAATCAATTCTTGATTCCATTAAAACATGAGCTGATGGAACTGTTCATTAAAGACATCACAACCATATTTAAATGTAAGGTGATAGCCATATTTCATTCAATATTCCTAGAAAAAATGGATCATAAATATAAAAGTTCAGTTTCCTTCATCTGCTGAAGCTGTGAACTCATTGGATGACACTCTGCTTTCACAGGTTCTGCACAATAACAGCAAAGGCAGACTGCTTTAAAAAACTCAATATTATTGATCAGAACCTTCAGTTCATGTTGTACTGTTAAATTGATGAGGAAAGCATTAAAAGTGAAGTTGTAAATGAAAATATGAGAAATGATGTCAGGAAGAAAGAAATATGTGAAAACCTCAGTAGCTGTAGCAGCTGAACTGTGAAAACTGGTGACCAAAACCATCAAAACACTCAAGAGGTTGCAGCTCATTGCTGTTTAGAATTTTTGTGTTTATTCTCAGGTACTGATGCATGCGTTGGTACTACAGTGAAGTTAGCTTCAAGTTGGATATTGGTGCTTCACGGTGTAATCAGTATTTGGCTCAGAAATTGTATGTGTGTGTGATATTTTAATATTGAACGTGCGCAATTGTAATATTTTGTATTTTATGCGTGAGAGAAAAATTTTATGTATAGTATAGTATACATGTGCAATTTTTATATTTTTTTCTGTGTGTATGAGTCTTTAGCAGCGTGTGAGAGACAAAACATAGTTTTTGTCTTAAATCGCCCCCCATAGATTGTATTTTGAGCATTTCTTACATTGTATTAGCTAAATGTCTATTGACTGGCCTCTTTAGGGCACCATTTTAATTACATCAGTAATGAGAAACATTGTTGCCTAATCTAATCAGAAATGCAATATATTTATTTTGGTCTTTCCCAGACTGGTGAACCAAAAGGTTTTCCCATCTTTTCTGCAACATAATGTGAAAATTTTTGTTTTATTTTTCACATTTCATTTAGCATAATTTCGCCTTATTTATGTACATTTATATTCAGTGTGTTATAGTTTTTATTCTGTCTTAATTTAGATGACCATTTTGTTATTTCTTGTGTCAAAACACCAGCAGTAATTGACAGTTGAATGTGAATAGAACTGATTGTGCAGACATACAGCTACAAGCTGTCCAATCTATAAGCCTCTTCTGTCTCCCTGTGTCTCACTGGCCTTCTCTAATTAGCTCTGCAAATCAATTGGGATTTATTTTATGGCCTTGTCAGAATGTGTCACAGAAACTGAGCAAGTTTTTCAGCCCCACTTTCTAAAGAGACTTTGGACAAAAAAAAAAGAAAAAAAAAAAAGAATCCAAAGCGTAAATCATCTGAACTTTGGATCTAATTGTAGAAAGTCCAAACAGAACATATTAGATGCTGCGACTGAAGAAACTTCTTGGATTGCATCAGCTCCTCTTCAGCCGGCTCCAGCAGAAATCCAGTCACTCAGCAGCTCTGGGCGTCCTTTGTTATATTTAAAAAGCCTGGATCATGGCCAAGCCAGAACCCTCTGATGCTGCTACTTTGTTCTTGGTAACTTCTAAATTGTACAACGTTCTCATTCTTTGTAAGGAATATTTGTTGTTGGTACATCCAGAAGTTTTACCACAATTCCTCTTGTGCCACAGACTAATTGAGAGAAAGTGTATTTCTGTTATTAATATGATTGTAATTTTAATAAAAAACAAAACAACTTTCTAATAGAATTACTGACATTACAGGTGAAAAGGTTTGGAAGAGACTTTTTTAAAAAGTGGATTCAGTCTGACGAATCCAGTAATGTCCTTCATAACATTTTGTTAGTATTTCCTCCCCTTTACATACCATAAACAGCCTACAGTACAAAACTTCCATTTTTGTTCCTCCTGCCATTACTAGAATGCAGATGTTTTCAAAAGGTATTTTTCAGATCTGTTCTCTCTAGTAGAATAGCAGTCATGTTTGCTCCATTGAATTGTGTCTTCCTCTATAGGAAGCTTCTGACTCCTGAACCAGCACCTTTGTTCTAATCTAAGTCAAGCAACCCTTTGGATGAAGTTAATTTATTTACTAGGAACATATTCTTCCAGTATCATCCATACTTAATGACTATAGACAAAGGTTTGCATCCATTGTTCTTCTGTCTAAAGACCATTCCTGAGGCCCAGGCCTCATTCACATGGAGAAGATTTTAAGTGTATCCACAAAAGGTTTTTGTCTTTGGATGTGGCATCTTTGGAAACCAAAAACAATCCATTTTAAAATTGAGTTCCAGAGTGGAAAAATTTCAAAACTGCAATTTTTATGCTTCATGCGAATGTGGAAGGCAGTGCTGTAGTACTCGAAACCGGTTTTGGTCTTGAGACCACTTTTTGATGGTCTCGTCTCGGTCTTGGTCGCTGAGGACTCGAGATTTTATTTCAAGACCAGTCAAGACCTCAACTGTGGAAATATCACTAAACTTACAGCATATTGTCAGTTTATTTGTTAACATGTGTCAAGAAAATCCGAGATCATTCCACTTCCCCATGCTGGTGATTTTAGTTAACAGTAACAATAAATAAAGTTACCTTTAAAATAAGTCACACAAAGCACATCTAGATCCAACTGTTGACACAGACTGCAATAAAATAAACCTGGTTGTGTGTTGTTTTTGTCTCCTGCAAATGTAGCTTTAATTATACATATTTTTCTATCTAATCATAAGAAATCATAGTCAGAGAGAGAGAGATGAGACAGGAAGAGCAGGTTTCCTGAAAAAAAGAGGAAGTAAGGTTCCAGCTTGCAGATGTATAAAAATAGCTGAGACCAGTCCTTATTTAAAAGAATAAAAGTTTTAAAGGATGAAATCTAAACATTTTAAGTAATTAGATAAGATTTAAAGTAAAGTACTTATATTAATATTGGTTTACTTATAACAATACTTACACTTGTGGGAACACTTACAAGTAAAACAAGTAACTGTAACTTTGGTATCAAATAATAATAAAAGAGTTTTAAGTTGTGGTTATAAAATTATAAATGAATGCTAAATCAGAGAAACTAAAAGGTTTATGAATGTGATTCCAACATTGAACTTGAAATGGTGTAAAACATATATCTGATATTAAAGATCACTGATGATGTGTTGGAGGTGGATAGTAGATGAAAAGTTAGGGGTAAAAAAGGGACTAACGGGAGAGCAGAGATGACCAAGGCCTTATTAGGACATAGATTGTTGCAGAGAAAGGAGATGGGAGGAACGTTGAGCAACCCTGAGACATTAGCTAAGACATCAGGACAAGATGTCTCTAAGACAGTGATGGAAATGAGTTCATCTGCCCAAACAGTTACCCAATAAAGCAAGCACAGCAACAGTGTTAGCCAATGAAAATGCACTGAAAGCGGGTATAAACCCTATATAAGGGGAGAGCAAAAGAGGAATCTTTGGTTGGATCCTCCAGGCAGCTTCGAGTCAAGACCGAGATGGACAAAGAACTCTGCAGCTGAAGAAGAGCCGGGGCCACAGAGCCGAAGACTGTCCTGCGCATGGGGACCAATCCATCCTTCAAATCGCACTTCTCTCATCGGCTGGGTTCAGACCCCAATGACAAAGATGAAGACCAAGGCAAAGATAAAGACCCAACTCCTGTGTGACCTCACCATCGATGCAGAGATGACAACTCCTCAGACCAACAGAGACCCCTGCCTTCATCGATCAACCTCCTCCTCCTGCTGCAACACCTTCTTCATCATCAGACCAGTTCTGGGGTTCGAAACACCAAACTCCGTCCGTCTCTCTCAAAGGTTCTCTTTTTAGTTCTTAGTACCAGCGTTAGTGAAAGATAGGCTAGATGATTGATTTTACTTATTTGATTATATCTGCTACTGAATTAAGCTGTACTGACCCTTGCAAAAATGCCTTACTAATAAAATATTTTGCATAAAGAAAATCTAAAAGATGTTCTGGACATTCAATTAATGAGTCACCTCAAAGGTCTTTGATGGTAGTAAAATAGCTATGATGTTTGATTCTGGGAAAGAAAAATAGGTAATGTTTTATAGGTTGCTTTAGCCCAAAACAACATCCTTGGGACTCGCCCGAGTCACTAAAACCAAGCTGATTCAGTAACAAGTGCAAATTGTAAAAAAGAGAAGGCGCGACCGTTAACAGATGTGCTCTGTGGAACTAGTTGGCTGTAGGTTGCTCAGTCTGGCTAATTCACTGGGGGAAGAAGGGTGGGACATCTGGATGTAGGTCGTAGAAATCAGGCGAATCCTTTCTCAAAACCAGCTTAAACAGAGTTTACTTCAGTTCTGGACAGGGTAAATCTCAGCAGATTTAGAAAACTCAATTGATCCGTTAGATGGAGAGCTGGTAGCACATCTCCCCTCTCAGAAGAGGAAGTAGTGACTGAGAGAGTAGAGAGTGAAGGAAAGGGGGGTGGGGGGGCAACAACACATGTTCGTTTTCAATGGATGCAAATTGCACAGATTGAAAACCAAGCAATAACGTGACTTACCAATTACGTGTTTATGTTACTCAACTCAAAGAAAGGTAAGCTCTGTTGACGTGATGTTAGCAAACAGAGATCACAAGCATTTGTGATGAAAAATTCATTCACTGCACTGAATTTTGGTGCGGAGGTATTGACTAATGTGTTGCAAATATGGGACAACACTGTGTCCAAAAGTCTGCAATGGGACATAAACAAACGGTCCGAGTCTCCTGAACTTCTGAACTTTTCTTTACTAAGGAGATAGAACTGGAGCCTCACTGAGAGCCGTTCTTTGTTCTTGTAATTCTCTGCATTCACTGCAGAAGCTATCAATATTTTATTTAATTATACACAGTAGTGCAGTTGGTGGTCCGGGGTCTTTCTGCATGGAGTTTGCATGTTCTCCCTGTACATGCATGGGTTCTCTCCGGGTACTCCGGCTTCCTCCTATAGTCCAAAAACCATGACTGTTAGTTTAATTGGTCTCTCTAAAATTCTCCCTAGGTGTGAGTGTATGTGTGTGTGTGCCTGGTTGTATGTCCTTTGTTGCCTTGCGACAGACTGGTGGCTTGTCCAGGTGACCCCGCCTCTCGCCCGGAACATTAGCCGGAGATAGACACCGGTACCTCCTGATCCCACTAGGGACAAGCGTGTTAGGAAATAGATGGATGAATGGATGAACGGAAGGAATGTTTACAATAATATTTATTTAATTAGCAAATAAATAAAACACAAGAATGAAAGAGCACTCAGAGCATGTGCATTGCTCATTGATTGTTTTTGTTCAAAGTGGTCTACTGTCTGGCTTCTTGCGGTGGGAGAGAGGGTGAGAACGGTCATGATGAGCGCCTTGTGTTTGGTTACTTCTGCTTGTTTCTCTTTGGTCAGCGTTCATAGTTGAGTGTTATTTACCATCAGGGCATTGCCTCAATTGCTATGTTTAATGGTGCAGACAGTGGTGATTTCTGAAATGAATAATATTTGCAAATGCCCAGGGCATTATCTTTTCAGATAAGCAGAACAGAGTTTGTTCTGCTTTTTAATATTCGTAAAATTTATTTTAGTTCTAAGTAAGATCAAAATTGCTAATCAAATTGATCAAATTTTTATGGGAATGTGAATCTTTCAGTTCAATTTGATTAGCAATTTTGATCATATTTCACAATTTATTCTGTCATGTGTCTTGGTCTTGTCTCGGTCTCGGTCTTGACTACAACACTGGTGCAAGCCATGTCCTTTTTTGAAACGATGTCATAACGCTCTGTAATTCATATGCACCTCACTCTCACAAATAATAAAAATGGTGTTGTTCAGGGTATTTCTCCGCTGGTATAATTCTATGTTTGGTGTAGAACTACACTGTTTGGTGTAGTATGACAAGAAAGGCAGAATATAAATGACCTGAATGAAGATCTTTGTCAAGTTTGTAAGAAAACACCTGTACCTTACCCAGATGTTACTAACTCCAGCATTACACATTCACAAGAACTTTACGCTGCCTTAGTCTGACTTGAAGTCCAGTCCTGAAGTTTCAGTGGAAAAGGTTATGGCTGGACTTAACTCTAACACTGCAGCAGATGCTGAACACGGTCCGTGAGTGTTTGTCCAGTTTCTGATGGAAGCTGGTATGAAGTGGCAAATTCTATCAGACAGGATATCTGTGCCCTTGTTTACTCGACTCATATCCCACTCCCCACATTCAGCCAGAAGACAAATGCTGTCTGCAAACTTGACAAACATGCCGGAAATGAGATTTGTTATCACCTCCCGGTTCTGGTTTGCCTGGCATACAGATTTCACCGGCAGTTAGGTGTGTGTGTGCTTGAGAGTGATTCGCAGTGTGTGCATCTTTGCATGCACCTGTTTGTCTGCGCATATTTGTCTTTGTAGCCAAGTACTTTTTATGATGTAAATTTGCAAGAGCACCCATGTGTGCATCCTTTCTAAAAAGCAGCTGTGTAAAATCAAGTAATCAGAACAGCAGCCTCTCTGTGGACATATTGTCTGCACGCATTCATTCTTCTTTCAATAGCTAATATCTTTATGCTGAGAGGAAAAGCTGGAAATCATGTCTCCAGTCACAACACTGAGTTTCAGAGCCACATAATCAAGGAATAATTGAATACTTATCAGTATCAATCAGAATTTTATGAATGCGTTATTTGTCTTGATGCCTTTTATGACGTTCCAACAAAGCAATGCTCTCAGAGTGTGTGTCTCTTGGTTCATCTATAATCTTTTTGGGATGCTGAAGCATCCCAAAAAGATTCACACCTCATACACATTCACATTTCATAACCCATGTGTATTTGGGTTATGAATGTGAGTGTGGTTTCTGCTCACATGATCAATTCAACCTTTTTTGAGAGGGAAGCAGTATTTCTCTCACTCTGTTCTTTCTAAGTTCATATATTTTTTAATTTCACTAAGAAATCTGAAAAAAAAAAAAAAAAACAGAAGGCCTTCAGTCAGTTCTGGCAAAATGTTCAGTTTTCAGAGCTGATGGTTTCTAAATGTTTATTGTGAACTACTGTGTGATTTGACTGAACTTTTAGAACTGTTCTGAATCGAGACGGAGTCAGAGCAGACAGTTATACCTTTCAGGCATAGCTGTCAGAGAATTTGTTGACAATTTTCCAGTCACTGTCTTAAAGATCCAATTTCTCTTGAAGACCAATTACTGACTGCTAAATCCTCTTTTCTTATGGATAAATTAGACTTTGAACGTCTGTAACATTAAACGGTTCAGAAGATTGTGTTGTTCTATCTGAGTGCAACCCATATACTCTGCTGAAATACATTTTCCTTGTAAATATGGGTTCATCCAAGGGGAAATAGAGGCTTTACAAACATTGTTATAATAAAGAAGTAATCAACATCTTCTGCGACTGGAGAAGAATCTGGTCTGGAAAGAGCTGGTTAAAGCCACGCTCATGAATATAGTGTCACATAATGCAATAAATCATAACTGGAAAATGTACTGCCACTCTTCTCATCCTTTTCTCTAAGTTTTCACTCATTGCTGAGGAACCAAACTTTAACCTTTTCTCTCATAACCAATCTGAGAAGACAGAAATAGTCACATATTTTAACATAGCTGTTCCACATAACAGCAAATGCTGTTGATGAAGAACCTTGTAAATAGATCATGCCTTGTACTGATGCTCATCAAATTAATTTTTTTAACTTTAACCATTCCTGTGAAGAATAGATTAGAACTAATAAAAACTGGTTGGTAAGAGTTATAGTGCCTTGTCTAGAAGGGATGGTTTCTCTTGTGCCTCTGATTAAAACATCAATCAGACCAAACAAGTTGCCCTCCTTGGAATTGATTAAACCATCTTGTCAGGTTACAGACGGACTGGAGAATCATGGGATGAGGTTTTTTCATTGCACCTTGAAAGGGAATCATTGAGTCAAATGTGTTTGAGCAGTGATGTATTAGTGAATACATTAGTGAAAACAATCGTTTCATAGATTGTTTTCAAAGTTTGTTTCTTATGCATTTTCTATTGATTTGCTCTGTTAATGTCATAAACTAGAAAAAAAAAAAACTGTTCCCTTTTAGCAGAATAGGATGTGCTGTCCTTTTTTCATCAAAGTTGGAATTGCTCAGTGGTGTTAAAGTTTGGCCAGTGACAACAGAGTTGATACTGCTCATCACATTGATCATAAAGCACAAGAATCCCCTACTCCAGCATCTCTCCCCAGCTTTCTAACTATGTCCAGGAAGATATTTAAAGAGGAGCGACAAAAGCAAATGAAGTGGATTAGCAGTTAGTTAACAACTGATGGTGTTATCCAGGCCACAACATTTAACTTCCCACGGAGTTAAATATAGCACTTAAAAAAATAAATAAAAAAATGGGAATTTCAGTGTTTTAAATGTAAAGCTAAAAATATGAGGGGAAAAAAGCACAACTTAGGCTGAAAAAACTGATGTCAATGCAAAACAATCATGATATATTTTGAATCAGACTTTCAGTACTTGTATCACTCTTAGTGCCTTTCATGACAGGTAAACTGTTTGGTAAATCTTTAAAAAGAAACATTTATAATCATCCACAATTTTGATAAAATGAAACAAGAAGACAAACGACATATAAGCTATGTCATTACATGTAAAATACTTCTGGGAGGTCTGAGAGCATCCATACATTTCATCACTTTGTGACTAAATAATTTTTTGATATTACAAACCCAAATACAACCAACAGTGCCAACTAGTTTTGTATGTGAGTTTACAGCAATTTGTTGCTGTGGGATACAGAATGCATGCAGCTTCATTATTGCCTCATCTACCTACTCATGAATGTGTGTTTGTTTTCTGCCGTTGTGCCCGAGCACAGCTGAGGTGGTGTTTAATTGCAGCTGTAGTAGCAGCGAGCCACTCTGGGTGTTTTTAAGCTCGTCATTTGCACAAGCCTGCTTCTGAAATTAGCAAACAGCACATTACACCAGCATTTCCAATCCATGTAACAGGACCGGCAATTTGAGCTCACAGGTGCTGCTTTTGGTTAAAGCGGTGCTCTGTGAAATGTAATTTGCCATGTGATTGGCTTCAATGTTGCAGCTTCGGGCTGTTTACGCATCAGTCTGTCTTTCCGACATGGTCAGGAGGATGGAAGGACGGCTTAATGTGCATTAGGATGTCATGCCTCCCCTTGAGGCCAGATAAACAAGCGCATTGAAGTGCAGGCATGAAGAAATTCTCACTTTATATGGTAACTTTGTCTTTTTTGTGATTTAGTCTGAATTCTAGATACTTGCCTTGAATTTGTACAGAAAACGAAATGTGCAAATGCATACTCCTGCCAGTCTTCTCTTTTTTTTCTTTCCAGCTTTCCAGTGTTTACAGCACTGCAGAGTTAATTAGGCATTTTATGGCTGATTTACAGCCTGACTGCCAGACACAGAAGATGGTTACTGTCTTGTCCTTGTTCCCACTCAAGGACTCGTCAAAAGGCATTTTACAACACCCAACTGATTCAAGAGCACAAGCACATGCAAGTGGTCTTCTTCGCCAAGACAAGGACAAGCTTTTCCCCATAAACTAAGAGAGGAGTTTTGATATTAGGAGGATAAGAACAAAGAATATATCTCAGTAGAGGAGACAGATGACAAATGGCAACCTGGGTAAAGATAAGTGAAAAGCAGATAACCCAGAATGGTGAGGCCGATGTGCCAAACAAACATCATGTTGTTTTGTTCTCAAGCTTCTGTCACTCACCACTTCTTGTCAAGTCAACCTTGGTCAACTTTTTGGCCCCCTCTGCCCGCTAGCAAAACTATTGTTTAGAATATCGTAGTTGCGTTTGTGTATGTGGAAAAGTACCCAGGCATCTTTTCTATGCCTCGCTATCCATATCCATGTATTCGACTAAAACTCTGAACTCTCCTGGTCCGGTTCATTACATCCAACTGGAATCAAAACGGAACAGAAGGCGTCCCATCGACATTTTGGCTTCCAGTAAAGTTAAAAATAATCTGAAATATTGCAGCTCGTCAATCATTTTTTCTTTTCTGTCATTTCAACATATATTCTAAAAATGTTGCTAACAATAATGTTTACCACTTATCTTCAACAGTTTAGAGGATGTATTCCCCAACACTGAAGCTCATAGTACATCCCACCCACACCTTCTCACTTCTCACTGATTCAAGTTGACATCAGCAGGGAGCTAACAGCAACGCTACCGAGCACAAACTGTCACCTGAGGAGAGCTAGCAAAGCGCTGACAACTAACAAGAGAAGACATCACATTAGCCAGCGCAGCAGCATGCTAACAGAGAGAGCTGCTGCCTCTGTACAGCTGTAACTACAGGTGTAGTATTCATTCATCCTTAAAGAGCCTGACACCGGTATGCCAGCAGCCGGCGGCTCGCTCCCACAACATCTGACAGCTAGTTAATGTTAAGCTCTTTTTCAGAAACGAGAGAGGACACAGAAGTACGAGAGATGCTTTTGTTTAGGGAGGGCTAACACAGTGTGGAAGCTCTTGACATTTAGAAATGGCTTATTTCCTTTCTCTTTTTATGACCCTTCAACTTTGTTTTCTTGATACTTTATTTTTCTCCATTTTTATCATTGTCTTACTCTCAAGTTTCATTGCATTTTGTAATTTTTCTGCATTTTTTAATCATAATACTTAACTTCCTATAGACCAATTGTTTCCAACTTTATAAGCAAAAGTCAAAATCTGTGTTTGTACATAAAATCTGGAAGGAATAGTGGTTAGCAAATATTTTATTAAAATAATTTAAAACCTAGAAGCAAGATAAATGTAACCTTAATCCTGTAATTGTTTCTTGATAAACTGAAGCAACTCTGATTGAGAGTAAACTTTAATTAGAATTTCATCAAAACATTTTTTAATTCAATTTGGTTTCTTATTTATAAATGAACACTGTATTTCTATAACAACTGAATAGATTTAGATTTTTTTTTCTCCCCATCCAGTTTTTTTTTTTGCAGGCTCTAATGTTCCTTATATGAAAGTAGGCTTAAAGGAAGGGGGTAAGGAGAGTGGTAAGACATACGGCAAATGTCGTTGGGTCTGAGAATCGAACCCGCGATAGCTGCATCGAGGACTCAAGGCCTCCAAACGTGGGTCACGCTATTCGCCAAAAATTGTAGTTCCCGTCTCCCACACAGCACTAACATATCAAACAATCCATGAATACTTAAATTATTATTTATTTATTAGTGTATTTATTTTTTAACAGCCCTATCCTACAGTCCTGCTGTTTATATTGTATTCCTTTTAGCCCTCCTTCTAACCTCCAGTGACGAGTTGAAGAGTTTCATTGCACGAGGGACAAAGGAGTTCCTCAGTTTGTTGTTCCTGCACTTTGGAAGAATCGATCTCCCACTGCGTCTGCTTTCCTGGCTGCTGATGATGTGCAGAGGATGACTGCACACTGGCATTATACATAATAGCCTTGTGTTTCTGTAAAGTTCTCCTCTCTGCCATTGTTTCTTGGTAGTTTTTACATTTTTTAGTAAAATAAAAATTATGTATAATCTTACCTGTATTGATGTATGAGGTTAATTCGCCTCCATCTCATCATCTCAAATATACCCCATACAAAATTTCAAATTTACTTTGATTTTACTTGTACAAGTTTCAGCTTTTTATTACCAGTGGTGGGCACCGCTAAGATGTTAGTGCTAACCCTAAAGAACTAACCATGAAACATTACAGTACTTATTCTAATGCTAAAGCACTAACTTCAATTCAGATTCTGTCTGCTTTAAAAGATTACGATGCTTGAGCAGCAATTTAATTTTGATGTTATAATTTACATATTCACAATGTTTTGCATATTGTATTTATGGTTACGTAAATGCAATATATGTGTCCATATTTTGCATTGTTCTTGAATGTCTGTTTGAAATAAAGTTATTGTTTGTTTAAAACTATTTACACAGCAGTAAACAGTTTTCACCCACTTAAAGATAAAAACCTGAACATAAACGTGTAACTACTACGTCTAACGTCGATAAAGAAAAGTTCACCACAGATATGAAACTTTATTCAACTGAAATTTTACAAAACAGCCAAATAAATTAATGCTTTAGAATCAATTTATCAATAGGAACGAGAAATAGGACTCCTGATGAAGAATTAATCTATTAATTCTAAAGCGTTTTACCCAAAATGTTTTACCCAAAAATGTTAGCAAAGCGCTAAAGGACTAAACAGTGAATTAGCTCCACTACTTTACACTAGCCCTAGCAGATTAGCCAAGCAGTGTGCACAACTAAGGTTCTGACAAGGACACTTTAAATCAAAGAGATGATTAAGATTAATCATAAACTCTTTTTGGTGTGTGTATCCCATTTCTTGGTACTGAAAGTATTTTAGTACCTTATAAAAATAATGTTTTTCCTTCCATAGGCTGTCACAGTATTAAAACATAAATCATTTTAATATTTTCACATTCTTTTTCCAATTTTGCAATTCTGTCTGCATTTCCTCCAGTGTGTCAATTATAGTTTCTTAAAGTCAAGCCAGTGTGGAATGGGCCTGTAGTTGGTACATATCTGACCTGCAGTCAGGTGTTTGAGGACCTCTGTCATAGACAGTTATTTTTTATACTGAAGCTTGTCTGTGTGATCTAACCAGTATTTTCTTTTTGCCCTTGAGCAGGGAAGACATGTAGCAAAGGCCATCATGCCTTTCTGCCTGTTCTTTCTTAAAAAATATATTTGATGCTATTTGTTAAACAAAGCCCTTCAAGCTGCCCTGTCTGTGCTGCCTTCCCCAAGGAGTTTCTATGTGCATTATATAGATTCAAACAGTGCAATGATGATTACTGCATTCTGTATAATTGACCAAGACTTTTCTTCGTGTGTGCATACGAAAACAGGTGGCTATCCCCCAAGCTAACTGTGGAAACAAAAGCCCATTAACATGTTTTTGGTGAAGTAGAAAAAGCTGGGAAATAGGACTCATGATGAAGAGTGTAATGAAAATAATTTAGCCACATGGGAATCTGGACATTTGAATAGATGTATTTCCTTTCTTCTTTTCTTTTTTTTTTTTGAGAGGCTGCTTTCTACATTTATTGTTTGTATTTTGGGGTTTGGACTCATGTTGATAAAGGCCTCACCGCTTGCTTTTGTTTCACACAGCAGTTTGCTTTCAGTGACTTTTTCCATCCTGTTTTTTTCTGACTCTGGATTTGTGTGGACATCTTTGCACAAACCAGAAAGTTCTGTCGCCTCATGAGACGAGATAGATATCGTGAGACGTGACTGGGACTGACCTTTCTTTGTCCAGTTTTCAGCAGCCGGACCAAGCGATTCACTCTGTTTATGTTTGGAGCATGGCTTACCGTGAGTTGTTGGTAACTGGAGTTTTAGCGATAGAAGTATTCTCCAGTCAATCACCTGGAATGGATTCTTTCATGAATCAATAGAAATAGTGCTCAGGTGGTAATATGTTATTGTAAATGTGTAGAGTCCAGACAACTATTTTCCAAATGGTCTATTTGCACATAATCATTATGACGGCAGCAAAAACCAGCAGAGTGTCTGGAGTCTGGGCTGGTGAGGAGCAGACTAGATATTTTTTGTCTTCCATGACGCAAATTCAATTTAAATTATGGCTTCATGGAAGACATGCAGACATCCATGAGGCCAATCTCTGCCGATCGCCTGGAATGGCTGTTAATTTTTTGCTTTAGCTATAAATGACCTGGCAAAGTGGAAAAATTACCTGGCAATAAATTCACTTAATTTAGATGTAACTGTCATATTTTAATACATATGTAATTTATTTATTTATTTTTAAGTTACATGATGCAGCTTTAAGCAGACATTCAGTGTGAGAGTTCACTGTCTGGTCGCTGTTGAGCTGCTCTACGTCTGTGAAGTATTACTACCAGTAGTGCTTAGCGGTAGTCCAAGAGTGGGAGCAGAACCAGCGTCTTACACCATCAGCTCAAAGACTTAAATTATTTTTAACGTTATTTGTTTAGCTTTCTGGCTATCATACTCATCTGGGCAAGTGATGGTAGTTGTGCGCTGCTGTACCTGCTGCCTGAAGACTCCAGATGTCTTTTTTCCCCTGCATCAAGCCTCAATATAGCCAAACTCTGTCAAGTGTTTGTTTTTTAAATGCCATATTAGATTCGTTGTGTTAATGCATTTCGACGTGCTTAACCCCCGAGGTAATTTTTCACTGCAACACTCAACCTTCCCTGTTCACTCTAAGTGTTAAAGGTTCACACAACATGATTTGTTGCCGCGCGCTTGCGCAGTGAGAAGGAAAGAGGAGACCAGTAGCACACGCAGTCTGTGAAGTGAGATAAATGTGATCGGTTTTGGTGATCAGCAACAGGAGAGAGTGATTGGGATCACCGATCATACACTTTTTCACAGAAATTGGCAGATAATGATCAGTGGATCGATCAACATACAGCTAACCCAGACAAAACTTTATTACAAACATTTTTATAACCAATTTTAACCAATAATAAACTGTCATATGGATTCAAAAATGAAATATATTACATTGGAATTATTTTCTGTTTTCTCTGTTTTTCTATGCAGCAGCTGATGAGAGAACGGCAGCAGATGGCCAGTCGTCCCTTCGCTTCGGTTGTCGTGGCGCTGGAGGTGGGCGGCGACCAAGAGGAGCTGCAACAGGTCAGAGTGAAGCTGCAAACACTGGCGCACTCGCACAAGTAAACACAAACAGAGCACACAGACTACATTCAGTTGCAAATTTCATGTGAGTTTCTTTCATTGAAAAATCCATAATAATCTGAATGAGAAATTTTGTTGAGAAAGGTAAGGGTGAAAAGTATCTTTCTAGAATCACAGCATTTTCAAACTTATTTTTATGGAAGTGTTACAAACTGATGTACTGAATATTAAAAACAAATGATGGAAAATGAATTATTACACATTTAATTCATTTAAAATTACTTACAATTTTAAACAACGATAAAAGAAAATTGACCATTTCCGTGAAAATTAACTTAGAACAATCTGAATATATTCCCATTTCAGACTGATAAAATTACACACAGATTTGTCAGATTAGTTTCTTATGAATAGAACATTACTCGCTTTGTGATGGAGTCTGGATTATTTCTAACTGATAAAATGAACATTAAGACCACAGTGATGTCGACGCATTTGCTTATAACTTTCAGATAGAAGGTTGTTGCAACTTATGTGTCTGATACATAACTTACAGAGATCTGACAAGAATTTGAAAACATAATCATTCCACTGTATAGATAACACTCTACAAGTAGAGGACCAGCGGCCCAAATAATTTTACCTTGAAGGAAAATCTAATGATATTAAAACTCCAAAAACTCTAAAATTTCATAATGTTAGCAAAGACTGATTCAGAAATGAGAAAAATTATCCCCAAACTGGCCACTAGGGGGCAACGTGTCTTAACTTTTTTCTCTAGAAAACATTTTTTTTTGTTTTCTAGAGAAAAAAAATAAAGGGAACACTCAAATAACACATCCTAGATCTGAATGAATGAAATATTCTCATTGAATACTTTGTCCTGTACAAAGTTGAATGTGCTGATAACAAAATCATTGTTGATTGTCAATCAGTGTTGCTTCCTAAGTGGACAGTTTGATTTCACAGAAGTTTGATGTACTTGAAGTTATATTGTGTTGTTTGAGTGTTCCCTTTATTTTTTTGAGTAGTATATTTTGTTTAATTAGTAAAACTAATTCATTTTTATGGATTTAACACATTACAATGATACAACTTTTAATGAACTGTGATGCTGTGAGATCTCTGGTGGAACCAGCTGCACATAGTCTGAAAAATAAACCATCATCCTCCCACCACTTCCTGTTGTCTTTTTCACTGTTTCCGTCAGTAGTAATATCAGGTTGCTGATCATGTGATAGGTGTGATGTGAAAAAAGTGTTTTTATTACAGTTTTGAGAAATAAATAATTTGATATTGTTGAAAACCACTTCAGCAAAAGAACTTATCAAAAAAGCTGAGTTTTTTTTTTCAAAATTGGCCTGTTTCAGTTAAGCCAGATTATTTTCAGAATTTCAATTTGCTCAATTTTATGCTGAATGGAAACACAGCTACTAACAGGATCTTTTGCACAACACTGATATTTGGAAAAAGTTAGATCTACAAGATTAGCCGTGTGACTTCGGTCGTCACAGAGAGGCACCTGGTCAAATGGTTCGGATCATCCTCTGGTACTAGTTAGGTTACAGAACACATGGCAGTAAAACCTGCAAATGCTCTGTACCTTTGTTTTGATGGGGAAGTTGAGGATGTCATGTGTCCAGTGAGCCATGTGCCAAATTCAAACTTTATCCACAGTCAAAGTTTTGTAATGTTAAGCTGTTATTTGGTTCATAGGGTTGGAATTGCTGTTCTTAAATTGGGATGATTTGAGTTTTAGCTTTTAAGAGACAACTAAATTTTGCTTGAGTGCAAAGTTGACCCCAAGTAAAATCTGAGCTTTCTACATTTTCTTGCAGTTCAGATCTAAGTGAAGTATCTTGTGTCAAGCTAATGTTCTGTAACATGTTACTGTTTAGTTGCCAGGTGTTTGCCAGTGAATTACCTCATTTAACAACACATGCTCAACAGCAAAAGGGACAAAAGTCATTTTAATGACCTTGCCTGCATGACATTTATTTCAATTAATTAATGGTCCTGGAAGCAATAATGGATTACAGAAGGTAAACGGAACACCGCCTGTAATCCATTCCAGCTTCCAGGACCTGAAAACAATGCCTCAGCCAAAGCTGAACGTAGTGACAACTGTTCAAGAATGAGTCTAACTTTTCAACATGAGGTGTTTGCAAGTTCTTTAGTTCAACATGAATTTCAAGTCTTTGAGGGCCTAGTGCAATTCAATGCTTGGAGTGATGTTCAAGTCAAGTCTCAAGTCTTCAGTCTCAATAAAACACAATTTCGCAATTATGATGTCATTAAATAAGAATAGCAATTAAAATGACACATTAATAAGTTTCTAAATGCAATGTCATTAAAAACATGCCACGTCTATTACTTCTTGTTATCTTCTTTGTTCTTTCTGCTAGTAGAAACATCCGGTTGGTCACCACCTCACTCTTGTGATGTGGAAAAAGTTTTTTTTTTTCAATTTCAGTTTTGCGAAATACACTAAGTTTGATGGAGCTAAAAAAAAAGAAAAGAAAACAAATGCACAGCACAACGACAATTTATCAAAAAACAATTGCCGTGTTTCCATTATGCAAATGTATTTTGGTAATTCCAATTTGCGTAATTATAGGGTCAATAGAAACATAACTATGTGTACATAGACCAGAGTTCACTTCAACCAAACTGAGGCAAAGGTTTTTAGGCACACCAGAATTCACTTCTCTGGTCTCTATCAGAGTGCATTCTCACCTCTCCAAATGAACCCGACTTTCTAGGCAAAAGACCTAAAGTGTCTTCTACTTTTGGATTCTAGGATTTTTGCACAACATAAAAAAATAGAAATAATTGACATGTCCATATTTTTTTGTTTAATATTCCATCATTTTGTTCAGGTTTGTCTCGGCCCAGTTGAGTCTGGTTCCCTCTGGAGTAACTTCCCTTATCTCTGCTTCAGTCTGGTTTCCATTTCAGTCTGGAAGGTGAGAGACAATGGGCCAGCTCCATTCACACTGAGGTTAATTACACAACATCTGGTTCATAGGCAAGCACACAGCTTGGCATAATTGTGTAATTAATGAGCAAAAGGGAACATTTCCATCCTGCCCTCTTATTTTGTGTTGTCCTGTTTATGCAGCGGCAGTGTCTCGTTAAACAAATGGAGTTATCATCACTTCATTTCATGCCATGTTTAGGCGCTGAGCAGGAGCCCTGCAAGGAAAGTTATCAAGAGATGCTGAATTCTATTTTTTTAGCTGATGTTTATCTTTTATTTTTAACTTTGTTTGCCTGAATGTTTATTTATTTAAATTAGTCCGGTGTTGGCAAAACTGTTGGAATGGTCATCATTCATTCAGTGAAGCATAAGCAGTAATCTGGTTTGAAATCCAAATAAAGTAAATCAGATGAAAGTGATTTAATTTTGAACATATTGCTCCTGGATCAAGCTAGGCACATCCTCATCCCTCCAGAGAAGAGAGGCAGAGACGAGAGTCTCCTTATTAGAATTTGATGATTCATTACCGCAGATAATATTACCGCCAGGACTTCATTAACTACCTATATTTAATGAAGCATAAGACTTTGTCACACTTTAGATCTAATTCCCAAAAGGAAAAAGTCACAGCCAAAACATGACAGTTAAATTTCAAGGTGTCATGTGACCGTTTTCATACTCCATAAACTTTTTTCTCACTTGACGACGCAACCTTGATTGTATTTAACATTTATGTCATGTGGTCATCCACTACAAAGTAGTGGATAACTGTTAAGCAAAAGAAAAGAAAATATTTTTTCAAACTTACAAAAAAGTGGGAAATGTGGCATGGATTTGTATTCAGTCCACTGGGTTAATACTTTGAAGAATCAGTTGTCTTGTGTTAATTTCACTTTGATAGGTGAACCTGTCGAAGGTTCATCAGGTTTTCTTTTAGCTCTGTTCATCCTTCCATCAACTCTTGACCAGTTTTCTTGAACCTGCTGGGAAAAAAATCCTTAAAAAAATTAAATTATTTTTCAAAGTAAGTTGGCCTTAAAAACGTTAGTGATGTTAAATAAAATGAAATGACATCAGGCTTATGTATACTTTCAACCCTCAAAGTGTTCTCAAACTGAGTTGAGCACAGACATCGCGTTCCGTGACTGTGGCGGGTACAGTTACCTAGCTGCTAATATATCCATACTAGCTAGCTAGTTTACTTCTGTTGCTGTGTTATCCTTTGCTCATTTGGTGCAAAAAAGCTTGGCATTTTGGGGATTAAGACAGTAGAGGGCTGTGTTCAGTGTCATAAATCTAAAGATACAGACAAGAGCCACATACAAGCTGCATGAATGTCACAGTTTTGATTCCGTGGTACCTGGCAAACTGATGGCATTGCTGCTGCTTCTCTTTTCTCTGTCTCTCTTTATATATATATATATATATATATATATATATATATATATATATATATTTTTTTTTTTTTTCCCTTCTCACCCACCGCGGGTGGTTCTTATCCTCTGAGCTCGGGTCCTCTACCAGAGGCCTGGGAGCTTGAGGGTCCTACGCAGTATCTTGGCTGTGCCAAGGACTGCACATTTCTGGACTGAGATGTCTGATGTTGTTCCTGGGATCTGTTGTAGCCACTGCTCCAGTTTGGGGGTGACTGCCCCGAGGGCCCCGATGACCACAGGCACCACTGTGGTCTTCACCTTCCAGGCCCTCTCCAGTTCCTCCCTAAGGCCCTGGTATTTTTCCAGTTTCTCCTTTTTCTTGATGTTGCAATCGCTTGGTATTGCTACATCTACCACAACGGCTTTCCTCTGTTGTTTATCCACTATGACAATGTCTGGTTGGTTCGCCATTATATATATATATATGTATATATATATATATATATATATATATATATATATATAGATGGAATCAAATTGTTCAAAAAATAACACAGCATGACACTCCCACCACTGTGTTTCCATGGAGATCGTGTGTTCAGGGTGAGGGCAGCTGTCATTTCTTTAGATATAGATGCATTTTGTAAGTAGGTGAAAAATTTTGGGGGGGGTGGGTTGATTTAATCAGAGCACATTGTATCTCCTGATTATTGTATTTTTTAGTTTCTGATTTTGTTCGGATCAAATCATTATTAATATATATTTGGAAACATGTCTGTGGATTTACTGTCTAATGCATGTGGTTGCACAAAGAAGCAGAAGTTAGATACATCGTTTTCATATTTCCTTCTTTAATCTGGAGAATTTGCTTATAGAGCTACACCGGCTTTGTGTTCCCTCTCGATGGGGACAAAAACTTCTCTTTGGTCTCTTAAAGCTTCATGTAAACTCGTACAGATGTAAGGTGCACTTAAGCTTCCCAGGACACATCAAGCGTGAACTTCAATTTTCTTTTCTGTTCCCTGAAGATGTGCAATTAAAGTGACTCTTGAAACCAGAGGCTTCTATCATTTTAAAAATATTCACATCCTGAAATATCTGGGCTCTGCTAATCAAGTCTAATGATACAGTTCCAGATGATACAGGCATTTAAAGGCTAACAAAATTACATTCTTAAAGCTAAATGGAGAGAAAAAAATGATGAAGAAAATTCACAATCTGAGACACCTGAAATGAGGTGTCTCAGATTGGCTCCACTGCATCTAAAATGCTTGATATATTCTATTTGATTTCAAAAGAATGACCCACTACATGGAAAAACAAAACAATGAGCTAGTTCTAGAATCTTTGACTCTATTGAACATTTTGGAACAAATGAATGGCTTTCTGTATTTAGACTTGAGAAAGGCCATAAAAGAGTGATTTACCATGTGGTATTAGTCATTGAGCCACGCTAAATCCACTGAGCTGCTGATATTAATTTCAAATTGTTAAAATGAAATACCCAATGTTTTTGAGTTATAAAACGTCCAAATATGGTATTGCCCAAAAAAAAAAAAAAACTTTGGAGGAAATGCTGCTTCTGTAAAAGCTGTGTAGGTTTTAGCAGTACAGTATCTCATGATTTCATTACACTTGACAAATAAGAAAAAAATATACAGTTAAGTGGTATTTTACAAGTCAAGTCTGTAGAACTGGACTTGGGCTCTGTTGATCATCAAAATCCATGCCCAGATCAAAAGACATTTTGCAGCAGAAGGGATGTCTGAAGGTTCACACAGTCCTGTTTAGTCCGTTCTAGGTTAGTCTGCTGTAACTGAACTTTGGTTTGTCTGTCTAGAAAGTCCGGTTAATTTGTGGAGGTGTGAATCCATAATTGAAGTTTGATGTGACCCAAAAACCACAAAGTCTGGTTAAAATGTAACAGATGTTACAATTTTTCTTTGTTGCTGAAATACAAACAAACTTGACTTTGTCTGTCTTATATTGAATGTCAGCTATTAAAATGTTAGTTCCACATTGCAGGGTGTGAGGCCCCATTCAGCAGCTTGAGGCCATCTTCTCCAACCCCGGCCCTGATCAAACCTTCCCAGCATGTCTTGGTAGTGTTTTGGAACTGAGTCAGACATCAGCATAAATTGATGTTTTCCGCTGCCTCAATAAAGAAGCAGCATTACGTTGTAAAGCTGATGAGCCTACAGCAACCGACATCTGCACACCCCCGACCGCCAAAAACTACTTCCCACCTTACAGGTGATTAACAACACTTTCCTGTTTTCATAATACTATTTAAAGCGAAGAATGAATCAATTTCATATCTAGTGTTTTAATGTACAGTATTTATTCTTAAATTGAAAGACGATTTAATATGCTTGAGAATGGAGGGTCGGTGGGAGGACAGGAATGGGCAGCCTGTAGGGAAACCAGGGGGAAAGGAGCAGAAAAAGAGTATTTATGGTGGAGGGGGAGTAATGTAGGTTTTGCATCAAACATGTAGTTGAAAGTTGAATGCATGTAAAAACTATCACATCAAACGCCACAAAAAGGGCTCAAACAAAAAATAAGTGAGAAAATGAGGTTTATGCTCAAACATGTGAGCATAAACCTTCACATTATTAAATCAATATGTCACATCTCTGTCAACAGAAAAAAACGTTCCTTTTTATGGTCTGTATTAAAAAAAATAATGATCAGAACAAATCTAGAACCATATTTATTTCAGCTTCTGTCTAAGATGGACTTCTTTCAATTACCCCTCACTCTTCAGGATCTGTTTTTCTCTCCAAATCAGTTGCCTGTATTTATTTTCAGTGTTTTTTTCTTTTTTTGTCTTTCTGTTGGAGCGAGATCAAGGGGAACAAACACAAACCATACACAAGCAATTTTCTCTTTGCCCTCAACAATGTCATCATTTTTGCAGTTCTCTATGAACACAGGCTGAAGACAATGATGGCGAGAGCTCACGGAAAAAAAAAAAAAAAGAGAAGTTATATTGATGGAAAATTATGGTTGAACTTTGCTGACCGAGCTCAGATAAAATAGCTCAATAACCAGTTTTCCCCTCAGAGTCCCGCTGTGCTCCCCTTCAGGAACTCTGACTTGTTGTTGCAGAGTGTTTTTTCAAAGTGTGGCTCTTCTTTGTTTTAAAGAGACAGCAGTCCAGTGAATCGGGAACAGTGTCATGTGTTAATTCAATAGTAAAGCTAATTTTATATTATTTCATTAATGAACACATAGGTGTTTATCAAATTATGCTTGTCCATGTAACATAATCAGATTGGGTTGTGTTTTATATGTATGTTTCACATTTAAGTAGATTACTTGCAATAGCTAAGTTTCATGGATGATTGATTACATTTTTCTACTAAGGATTGTATGTGAAATTACTTTCAATTGTTGTTCAGATAAGTAGCTAAATTATATGGTAAAAACTAGACCCTCGTTCCATGCCTCGTACTCTTCATACAGACATTCAGGATCCTCTGTTGTTGAGAAACGATTACTTCCTGGAGGTGGCATGTGCCATACGTCATGTACCGCTATGGAGCTACACTGTAAAAACTGTCCTCCAATGCAAAGAGAGAAGTGCTGAACTGAACAAGGCAGCTGTTAATGTTAATTGGATGTTTGGAAGTGTGACCAACATGAACTTTGTTCTCTTTCTTCAATTGGTGTTGTTAAAACTACACAGACTTTAATTCTAGAACAAAGCAGAAAATCAATGTCATCATTCACAACTTTTTCTTCTGTTGTCTCATAACAATTTTAAATAAAACAATTTAAATTTTTAATGGTACAGACTGTTGAGAAGACTGTGACACTATGGCATTTTTGTAAGCAAGTAGTTGTTTCTCTTTAATAACTGAGATGAAGTTTGACGGGTGCATTTACTTCGTCCATCATACAAAGCCAACTGAAACCAACTACTGAAATCTCTGATCTGATCAAACCTTCAAGCTCCAACAGACTAACATATTTTTTTGACTTTGAATCAGTAAACATGAAAACCATCATATACTTTGAAACTGAAAACATGGACATGGCTGTAATAACCTGCTAAAAGCATTTTTGTTTATTTTAGCTGTGTATTTAGTACTTCAGTATCCCCTCCTTCTATTTGATTTGTTTTCCTCTTCAGTTTGAATTGTAAAGAGAAGCATTGAGCATTTACATTATTTAAATGAGTCACATCTTATTGTTGTTTGCTGATGTCAGTACATTACATTGATAGACGGGCTTCACCTTCAAGAATCCTTGAGAAGATATTTTATTTTCAGTACCTGGAGCAGCAGAATATTGTTGAGGTTTTCCAATCTGATTTCTACAGCACTGCTTCTGCTCTTTTTACCGGATTGTATTACATATTTCTTGGCACTGACTCTGGTGATAGTGTTGACATAACAGCTGCATTTGATGTAGTTGATTAGATAATTTAAATTTCTCAGTTGGAGGACGTGATAGGCCTTATGCCTAGTTCATACGGCAATATGAACTAAGCATAGTTCATACGGCAATATGAACTAAGAATAGTTCATATTGTGTTTTCTCACCTTTATCGATCTTTAGAACACCCTGATTATTGTGATGACTCTAGTTTCAGTCTTTGGATCAAGCTTTTATCATTTGAGGCAATTGACGAAAATAAAACCATTTTTTTTTCTGAGAAGCACTTTCAGATTGTTATTTATTCATTTACTATCACATGCTTTTTATGTATAGGTTAGTGCTGTTTTTTTTTTTTTTTATATATAAATCAGCTTTAGCAGGTAAAAATAGCTATATTAGCTTTCCTACACTAGCTGCTGATACATTTTGGGATTAATTTTAAAACATTTTATTTAGATTTTTTAACATCCTCCATAGTTTTGGTCTTTTTTTACCAGGTGTAAGCATAGAGAGAACCCCTGATTCCATGAAAAAAAACCTTAAATCCCAAAATGTAACTAGGCTACTTAGTTGTTACTGTTTAGTCACATTTATTGGTTTGTGCCACCAGATGTTACTAATCTTTGTCTTTAGTCCTTTAAGACATCAGAGCAGTCGTTACAATGTAATCTCACTCAGATAGTTTGTAGAAATATCAGCTATATATACTTGGATACTGCAGATACATGTAGCTGCTGCTTTTTATCTTGGTGTCTTTATCTTCTGCTGCTATTAGAACAAGCTTGTGTTGACATTTACAAGCAGCTATTTCTCAGAGCGTGTGGGCCAGGATTATAGTGGGATAAATCTCAGGGCCTTTCCAGGTCACCTGACAACCAGCAAAAGGCCACATTTGTTGCTTCACCTCTCTTAATGAAAAGAAACCAAAGTCAGGCAACCTGTGAACCTGTTGTTTTCGGTTCTTCCTCCTGCTCCCCTGGAGTGAAGGAATTACCTTGAAGCACTTGGAGGGGAGAAAACGCGGGGCAAAAAAACAAGAAAATATAAGTGTTACAGATTTATTATTGTGTCTTTGCTTTAGTTTCACAGACTGTTCTTAAGTACTTTTGTCCTGGGTCACATATCTAGCAGTGTATTTTAGCCTTATATTTAGTTTTTGTAAAATGCTCGAAAATTAATTTTGAAGAGTTGAAATGTGATATTTTTATTAGGTGGATCAATAAACTGACTTTGATTTTCTTATTTTTATTTTAGGAGATTGACCGATACTTACATGGGTAACCGATATTATACATTGATCTTATCTACCACTGTCCTCGCTGTTACCAACTTAGCAACTTTGTTTCTATATTTGGCAATTTTCCAGACAAAGAATCAGAATCACCAGGTCAGGTTTTTTAAAGGGTCAGTAACATGTAAAATTGGGTTTTTGGGCTTTATGTCATGTTGTTCCTTTATCAAAAACAAACCTGGAGTGTTGTCTTTATATATTAAATTCAATTTCACAATTTAACGCCTTGAAATTGGGTCTCTGTTTCTTTAAAAGCTCCTGCTCTTTCTGATACTTCAGGAAGTCATCTCAACATGGCTCCTCAATTAACATAGTTACTTGACTGAACTCTAAAATGGTACTAAGGCTGATAAACTGCAGTTTGTCCACTCAAATTTTTATTTCTGTGTTTTAATATTTAGCAGGTATACAACACACAGTCAGTGGCTTTGTTTATTCCAACTGACATTCGATGTAATTTTGACTTGAACCTTTAATTGTAATTTTTGCAGGTGTGATATTAGATACTATGGAGGCCTCGAGGGAACATGGGGAAATTTGTTTTCTTTTGCGTTCCCTTGCAATACTTTTGCGTTACCTCACAAAACTTTTGCGTTCCCTCAAAAGAAAAATTTTTCCCCATGTCTCCTGGAGGGCGCCATAAGGTTCCATGTTCTTGTAATCGAGTTGCACTTTTGTGTATTTATTTCAGGCAGCTGAAGAAAATCCATTTCATTCCCCCAGAATCATGCTTGCCATGTCACTGCAGCCAAAACAACAAGGTCATAATGAAGCCAAAAAAATTAACCAGTTTGTGAAAAATGTCATTTTTTTGCAAAAAGATATTCAATAAAAACGTTTTGTTGAACTTCTTTTTTTTTTTTTTTTTTAATGTTTAGTCATCTCTAAAGCAATAAATTATCCTCCCCAAAGGTTTTCAATATTTTGTCAAAACTTATTTTATTCCATAATTTTTCCTGCTTTTTTTAAAACTGTTTTTCTCTGATATAACCTTTAATTTTGTATCCAGTTTTGTCCTTGGCACATTGTATAGATACAAAACAAATCCATGTGGCTTTTTCTGCTATTGCAAAAGTAACTTTGAATTTCCATAAAGGTACAATGCTTTGAGTAGATTATTTTTTAATCCTTGCCTCTTTAATAAACATCTGTTTGTTTTACTATATTTTTTAGCTATGTTTTAGAAGCATTTATTTTCAACGTCTCTCTCTTTCTCTGAGAATTTTAATCTAAATGTCGGGGAGTAATCTCTTGGCCACTGAAGCTGTTTGCTCATTTGTTCCTCCTTTCTTTTCAGCAACATTTTTTTTCTTTTAAAAAAAGAAATCAATCTTCTTTTCTGTCTGCCTTATCGCTTTCCCCTCGGTCTCTCTCTATCATGTAGCTTAGTGTCAGTTTCAGGTTCAGCTGACTAAGCAGCAACAGCCATTAAGTCCTGAACACTCAGCCAGACAACACAAGGTTTTTCTTTATTTTTTTATAGTGTGGGTGTGACTCCGTGCCAGCAGTAGCTCCAGTTTCTCAAATCTGAGTAAAATATGCGGAGTGAAAACAGAGCCAGGATGCAAACTTGTTGGTAATCATGTTACAAAACATGTTTGGATATTTAAAGTACAAAGAAAGTTCACACCGTTGTTGCCACTGTTTTACATCCAAACACATGTTTTGTTTGGCCTAGATTTCCTGATTCTTCTACTATCATTCTTCCTATGAGATGTTTGTGCTCATGTGTTTCTTAGTTTGTTTGTTTTTTGCAATTATGCTGCTGTGTCTTCTGGCCAAATCCCTCCACTTAGTTCTCATCTGCTTAAAATGTACAGTTAAATAGTGATGTCTTCTCGCTCTGACATCGTGAACACGGACACATGAATGCTCCAGACTGGCAAAACTTGCACAACTATGGAAACCCATAAATTCTGATCGGAAAATAGTCATAATTTTGAGTTTTAATGTAATTTTGAGAAAAAAAGTTGCAACTTCAAGTTTCAGGTCACAATTCCAAAAAAAAAAGTCGCATTTTTGATCTATAGTCATAATTCCTAGAACAAAAGTCATATTTTGTAGTTTTTAAAGTAAATTCCAAGAAGAAAAATCATATCATATCAATGAGAATGAAAGTTGTAATAAGTTTTAAAAGTTTTAAGTAATTATGACTTTTACTTCTAATTGACTTTAAGACTAAAAATTTAGATTTGAAAACTTGTAATTGTAACATAAATGCTTGTAATTGTGCCTTCCTGTTGGCCATTTATTTTTTCTTTCATGGCCAGAATGGGCTTCCATACACTACACGATGCTTCTTAAACTTCATATTGTTTTGTACAAAAAATACCCACCTAAACAAAGCCGATTCATCCAGATGTAAAACTGCCTGTACAGTACTCACATTAGCTCCATGGAGGACATGGAAATAAATAGAAGACCTGTGTGTGTGTGAGACACAGCTGCAGCTCTCTGGCAGAGGTTTAGATGTTTGGCAGCCATATTTTTTCTCATTTGGCCATTTTCTCAGCAAACCCTCTTCTTCCCCGCCCCGTTAATAATGATTGTGTTTCTCCGCTCTTCTCTTTTCTTCCTGATTGATATTTCCGCCCCTCCTCCTCCTACTGTCCATCAATACTGACTTTGGAGGAAGAAGAGACATTTTCAGGAATGATGATGGCTGCTGGAGCTTCAGTTTGATTCTCAGTGTACTTGTGAGCGTGTTTGTACAGAACTACTGTGATTGTATGTCAGCTTCTAAAATATCTGTGTGAAAACCACCTCTGTTAAGACAGAGTCAGATTAGTCCTTCAGCCAAACACTGAGCATAGGGTGAGTAGGTGAATGAAACTTACCTTCTCCTAAATTAGGAACAGTTGAAAAAAATGGCAATAGAGAGATGATTAATTTGCCGTCTAAAAGGGAAAGATGAAGGGATGAAGGTGGAGGTTGTGAAGTGGCCCCTGTGTCCTCCTGATCTGTAATAGGATTGTTCGATTACTGACATGCTGATTAAAATGGAAATTCAATGAATCGCCCATCTCACTTGGACATATAAAAACCCATTATGTGCTCATCCAGAAGCGCACAAGTCTGTCCAATGCAATTAATACCAGTGGGTGTGGAAACCACCATGTGACGGCAGAAAGTAATTGACATATAGAGGTAGGGAGAGGGAGATGACTGAAATAGTTGTCACAAAATAAAAACAAATTATATGAAAAAGTCTCTCTAAGACAAAAACAATTGTCTAATTCAGACACAAGACACAAAAACACCATGTCCAAATTAGACCAAAAGGTCATGATTGTTTAAAGGGGGGAAAAAAATAACCAAGGCTAATAATTCTTTAAAGTATAGACACATTGCAATGTAACATCACACACAGGATGACTACCATTGGTATCAACATGCAATGGAGTCTGCAGTTACAACCATTGATATGACTGTATCATTATATCACACTGAGTTTAGTCTTAAAATTCTGCAAAAAAAATAAATAAATAAAAAAATGAAGTGCTGCTGCTAAAACAGTGACTATCATATCGATGAGAACATCTTTTCCACTCATTACACCAACACTGTCTGTCTGGCTCCCTGATCTGCACCCCCCCCCCAAATTTCCAGCAGACCCCCTATGGAGAACAGTGACAACATGCAGACACAGATGTGGAAATGGTGAAAAAAAGGTTTGGATGCAGAGAGGATTGGACACAACAATTTTCTGCCCAGCGGGATGGACATGCATGAGCACCTAATCAGCTAAGGAGGGCACAGCGGGGAGGTGGAAAAGGAGCCAGGGGACTCTTCACACCTCAGGGGTCTCACAACGAGACTGTGTGCTGATGGGTATGAGACATGTTTGACACAGAACCGGGTTCGGATCAGAGCTAGGTCTGACCTGAAACTCCCAAATGGAGAACTAACGGGGTAAAGGAGGAATTCTGACCTATGACCTCAGCTTTCATTTGTTTTAGTTTATATCCTTCTCTGGATCTGTTCACATTAAAATGTGGAACGGTTCCAGTTTAATCTAATCTCAGGTCAAATAAAAAAACAAGATTTATTTGTACTTTTTTCTGACAACAAGGAGCATCTGGTGTTCAAGTGACCACCACAAACACCAGCTGCATTTCCATTGACCATAAGATTGTACAAATTGGAATGACTTTTTTTGACAAATGGAAATATGTCAATAAAAAAAAAGAAAACCTAAGTCTTGCTCCATGCTGAGTTGGTTTTTCAGCCGTATCGAAATTAGTTTATTTCAGCTAACAATGCTGTGTGAAAGTGAACCCCACCAGCTGAAAATCTAACCGAGTCTACCAGAATATCAAGTTCCCCTCCTGGATTGCCATGACTTTAATTCCATCCTAATCAACCACTCAGACTTGCTTCTTTGTCTTTGTTGAAGAAAAATGTCCACACTGTATATCATACTACGTTTAACAACATCCAGTTGCTGTTTATCACTGTAAATTGCCTCCTGCTTCAAGCCAGACCGCAAACAAATTTGGAGTTTTCTTTCAACAATCTCTATTTTTGTGCCACCCTTCCAAAATAACAGGTACTGTCCACAACCTATCAACAGACTCTCCCACATTTCTGCAGCTCCTCCAGAGTCACTAGAAGCTTCTTGGCTGCTCCTCTGGTTAATGCTTTCGCTGCCTCCTTGTTCATCGTTGAGGACTTGGTAAATGCCACCGTCTTCATCAATGGCTTTGGAATGGTTTGATCTTAACATCAGGGCAAGTCAAGATCTGCTTCTTTTTAGCTTCAGAATAAGAGCCTCAGTTGTAGGTACCATAGGTTGTCTGGGCAAAAGAACTGATCATCATTTCCAGAGTACATTACACATGACCAGATGAACTAACATGCTAATATCAACCTGGCATTGGTTAGCGATACATACATATCTTTTCCAAAAATATTGTGAAGTTTCAGTGTCTCAGGATGTTGTGCCTTGAGATTTCAAACAGAAGAAAACTGAAGTTACACACAGTTGGACTGGTGCATATGTCAATCTGTTATTGGCTATGAATTTGTATTTATTAAATAGCAATATTTAAGTATTTGGCCGTGCATGAGTGGGAGAGTTAAACTTTGCTCTGACTGTACAACTAGTAAAACCTGAAACTCTGTTCTGCTTCACAGTCTGAGGAAATGCAATAAAAGTACTGTTTTAAGACAGAATGAGGATAGGAGTGCATATCTGTCCAGTGATCATTATTTTCCTCTTTTATTGCCCTCAGAATACAGGAAACCAAAGTTAAGTTGATTAGATCGCAGACTGGAGAGGAAGGAATCTTATTTGGATTCAAAAACAGTTTTAGATGAGATAAAAGTAAAGAAACCAGCGAAACTCTTCATATTGGTGTTTCTATACATACAAACCTTAGCGTGCAAAAGGTATTATAAGTGTAAAATCAGCACAATCACCATATCAAATATTCTGCTGTGCACTGGCTTTGTCCTCCAGGCTTATATGGATGTGAGCAAAGATAAGAAAAAAAGTTTATGAGAGATGAACCTGATACAGAAGTTCTGTTTTTCCTCCAGTTGTTGGAAATTATTTCAATGAGTTCTTATTTTGACCCCAAGTTCTCATAGTCTGTGTAGGTTAGAAACAAAGTGCTCTCTTTTTCAGTTGTAAAGTTAATTAAAAATCATCTGATTTGCAGTAAAACCAGAAATATAAACTAAACTATGAAAAACATATTCTTGTCTTACCAGATGGTTGAATCTATTATTGATTGATTTTTTAAAATCAAAATTAGATTGAATTTTTATTAAATTTAATTTAAATTAAAAGTTCTTTAGTTTAATCAGGACTGAAACTCCAGCAACTGTGGATCACAAACCAAATTCAGTGTGTCATGAAAGAATGAATTAACCAAAAAAAAAAAGAGACTGCAGAAAAAAAACACTTTTCACATAACCATGATCGATCACTTATCAATGATCATCCTAATTCCTAATCAAGTCTAAGAAATTATTAACAAAGTGGCTTAATTTTACAGCTGAATTATTCCATGAATCACCTTTTTCTTTAACTACTAGCATGCAATCTTGATGAAAAGACAAAAGGAATATAAATATATATTGAATGTTAAAATAAGAATCAGTTCAGATTATTGAATGAACGATGACCAAATGAAATGGAATATTGAAACATAACTTCAAAACTCATTAGTTTAACAAGAAAACGGGAAACATCTGATTTGCAGAACCATAAATGTAGTAAAACAGTGTTGTTGAACACAGTACATTTAAAGCATGTTAAGATTACTGTGGTACGAAAAATATGTCTGTTACATTCCTTGCTCATGTGTGTTATTTTATACTGCTATCATGTTCGAAATAAATAAAATGGAGACTCAGACCGACCCAACACAGGTCAACAGGTCGTAAAGCACTAACATTTGGGCCAGACAAAGATCATGTGAATTTATACTTTGTATGAGCCTAACATCTCTGTAGAGTAGATTGAATCTGACATCAAGGAAAGAAGAGAAGAGAAAAACAGGAAGGAGGAGAGGAGAAGAGATCGACCGAGAGGGAGCCAATGAATGCTTGCAGCGCTGAATTCAATTGTTCTGAACCAACATCATCTCTAAAATGTGGCTGATTTAAAATAGCAGCGCTACTCAATGTAACACAAGAATTTTACAATGTATAATCAGGCAAAACATGAAGCTAGCATACAACAGAAAGCCATTTAACAAACAGTCTTATTTTAAAATCATAGTCGAGCCCAGATAATGGAACGGTCTCATTTTGAGTTGATAGGCAGTTGGGTTGAAGCAACATCCAAAAACCCCAAAATTGATGTGAACAGAAATACTGGATCTCCTCAGGCAGCAGGCATCCCAGCTAGACTTCCTCACCAGAACCTCTGGTACTGAGGAAAGGATCCATCTCTACTTCACAGGCTGCGGCGTCAAGAGACTTTCACGTCTCCGTGTAAACGTAGAAACATGGGGTACACAAGACACTTTCTAGAAGTTTTCCTCTGAGCACATTAAAGGTTTTCAAACAAATCTTCTTCCTGTCTCGCAAGTCAGAAGGGAAAGGTTTATAGTTATTGTGTCTCAGTTGGGGGTTGAGTCCAAAGACCAGGCTTTGGTATTCAGGTTCTGTTCTTGTACGGGGGATCGGTTCTGATCTGATGAATTCAACATTTTACAGTAAGGCAGATTACCTGTCTGCCTTCTTGAGAATCGCTGTACTGAGTGACTAGAGTATGACAGTTTCAGGTTTGTGGGAATTGTGGGAATTTCAAACAGCTTGTATATTCCAGCAATCACATGATTGCTGGTTGGGAAATGGATATGAGGTCAATACACAACTATCAGGTCATCACAAATCAGCTAAAAATGATCAAAAATCTTACAGTGTATCCTTATGATACACTGTAAGATTTTTGATCATTTAAGCTCAGTTGGTAGTGCTGTTGGCTTGCAGCAAGAAGGTCCTGGGTTCGATTCCCAGCCCAGGGTCTTTCTGCATGGAGTTTGCATGTTCTCCCTGTGCATGGTGGGTTCTCTCTGGGTACTCCAGCTTCCTCCCCCAATCCAAAAACATGACTGTTAGGTTAATTAGTCTCTCTAAATTCTCCTTAGGTGTGTGTGTGCATGGTTGTTTGCTCTGTCTGTGTGCAATAGATTGGTGACCTGTCCAGGTGACTTCGCCTCTCACCTGAAATGTCTCGCTGGAGATAGGCACCAGCACCCCTCCAGACTCCACTAGGGACAAGAGTGTTAGAAAATGGATGGATATTTGAACAAGTCTAAAACTGGAAACTTCTACTGACTTACTGTAAATATCAATCTATTAATAATTTGTTTTTCTGTTAATATTTTACTAGCATAAAACAAGTACCAAAAAAAAAAAAAAAAAAAAAACTTCATTAATACAGATGTAATTTTTTATTTTTCAGTAGTTTTTCTGTTTTCCTGGAATTTTCAACTTACCAAATCTGTAAGTTTGAGCAGTGGTGTCCAAAGTGGGTCCTCGAGCCCCGGCATCTTGCATGTTTCAGGATGCCGTGTTTAACACACCTGGATCCAATGATGGCTCATTAGAAGGCCTAAGAAGAACATAGACATGCTGAAAAGGTTGTCACTACCACCAGGGAGTGAACTGAAACCTTCAGTGGTGTCCAAAGTGGGCCCTAGAGGACCCACTTTGGACACCACTGATATAGAGAATAAAGAGAAGGAGACAAAAGAAATGGAAGAAGAGAGAACTCTGTCTTAGTTTCCTCATTTTGTTACCAAATGAAAGACTTTAAATTAACATGGAAGCACAAAGAGAGGATTTGTACACCTGTTGTAATAAAATAACACAGAAAATATGTGGATTTAAAAGTACAAAATTAGGAAGAAAGAAGGTACAATGAGATGATTGGAGATGAAAGGAAATAAAAAGGTCAGGCTCACCTTGTTTTCCCCTGAAACGTCTACGGGTTTTCCTCTATTCATTTTTTTACAGCTAGATCAGCGAAACAGATATAAAATTGATTAAAAGGGCAGTGTGAGGTGACCTTGTCTTAAAGTTTCTTCAATGGTTTATAAACTTTCAGCTAAGACTGTTTTCTAAAAAGGAACCAAGCAGAACTTTGTCTGCCTCAGAAAGGTTTGTTGATAGAAACGGGGATTAAAGAGGGGAAAAAAATAACACTTTTACTTGACTTTATATTGTTTGTATTTATAGTGAGCTCATAAAAATAATGTAAAGTTATCAGGAAAAAAATGTAGCAGCAAATCATAAACTATTTTCCCACCAGCAAATTCTTAGTCACTTTGGATTTCTCATTCTACTTAGTTGCTCAGCCTGTAAAATATGGTTATCTAAATGTGCCATAACCATGGGAGATTTAGAGAAAGTAAACTAATTAATTTTATCAAGATATTTCTTCAGATACAAAGTAATGTTAACCTTTATGAGGCGGCCAACGTCAGTTTGGTAAATAATAAACAAGACCACTTCATCTGTAGCTTTCCTGGGAAAATGACTGGCACTTTGAATGTTGACTTTGCTCTGTAGTGGACCCCTCACCTTCCTTTCTTCTGGAAAACATCCAGTAATTTCTGATAGAATGATCTGCTGGAGCGGTGCTGCTCAGCACTGCCAAAGAACCAATTTCAGCTTTAGATGAAGTCAGCAAAAGCTGCTGCCTGGGCTTCAGCAACACTTCATATTTAAAGCCGAAACAAACTGGAGCACGACACCCGAGTCTCCCTGTCTTTCAGGTCAGAACCTCTGCCCTTCGTAGCAGCAGACTGTGGCCCATTCTGGACACACAGCTCAGCAGGACTTTACAATACGCTTAGGTGACTGTATTTATTTCATCGACCTCTCAACTCTTGCAGCCTTAGCCGATCTGAGCTCATCTTCCTTACTTACCTTGATTAGTTTGGGAAAGACGCCAGAGAGAGCTTTCGTTCCATCTTGGGTTTACTTCATCATTAACTTTCTCTCAAGTTGTTCCAAGTTTGCATTTCCAAAAGTACAATATTTATAAAATCTGTTTGAGGAGACAACGAGGAACCCTGGACATGAAGTTACTCAGATTCATCTGTCTACTTCAAATCGAGATAACATTTTTAAGATTTTCTGTGGAACAAAAAAGAAAACCAGAAATTGGCTGTTCTGCTGCACCAATGTTTTTTATAAATATATATTCTACCCACTTCATGGAATTTCATTCAGAAGTGATATAGATTCACCGAACTGATGTTAACATCTGTTTCTGTTACCCTATTAAGAGAAATTCTAGATCAAATATCGGTAACAGATTTGTTGCAGTTTATTTTTACATGTCTGACCAAGTTAGTCAGCCTATTGTCTCTGTCAGTTTCATCCATCCATCCATCCATCCATCCATCCGTCAGTCCGTCCTCTAACACATTCAAACCTAGTGGAGTCATAAGCGGTCCTGGTGTCTATCTCCAGTGGTAGAGAGCAGGTGAGAGTTGGGGTCACCTGGGCAGGTCACCTGGGCAGGTCACCAGTCCATCATAGAGTTTGAACTTCTTTCTTAATTATTTAATTATTTTAAATTGGCTGGTCTTTTCCTAATTGCTCTGATTGAACATATTAAAGTTGTTTTCACATGTTTGACCAGCTTTTGAAGCTGTTGTTGTATTTAAGTGTCCTGTATTGGTTCAAAGTTATAAATTTGTAATTCAGTACCTTTATGTCTGTGCTTAAAAAATAGAAAGACATTTTGTAAATTAATCCAGCACTGTTTTTCGGTATTGGCTGATAGTAAACCTCAGATTTCTGTATTGGAAGTGAAAAATCGGTGTATGCCTAGCTGCAATATCTATGACAACAATGAACAAAAACATTCAGGATCCAGAGGGTGATTCAAGGAGTCCCAGGCTGATGATTCACCCAGAACCATCATAGCTCATGATTTTGCAGACACACTAACTTTGCTCTTAGTTACAAACTTTGTTAAGAAGAATGGGCCAAACTGCCAAAAGATAGGTAAACTATGGGTAGTGGTTCCATATTCACAAACATTTGAGGCTGGAATTGCTGCCAAATGTAGCTCAACAAAGTATTGAGCAAAGGTTGAGAATATTTACATAAATTTGATTTCTTGGATTTGCATCTTTGATAAATTTGAGGAAAGAGATTCATCTAATACAATTTGGAATAAGGTTGAATAAGAACACAAAATGTGGGAAATGTGATTTACATTGAATACTTTTCTGACATATTGGAAGTGGAATATATCAAATAATTCTGAGTCACATCAACAATTTGGTATGCTGATGAGAGTCAAGTGCCACTAATGTAATCTCATTTTTAGAATGGAGTTACGCAATTCTGTTATCAGGTCACTGCTATAATTTTTGCTTGTATCTAGAGTTTCTGTAGTTGCAACAGGTTAACTTTGGCATTTCAGAGTAGAATTAAGTAGAAAGATATTGCTACTTTGTTTACTTACAGCTACATATCTTTGGCATTAAAACTTAAGGTAGATGTACGATGCTGTGGTGGGATTTCCCCTCACTCTTTCTTTAGCTAATTTAAGCTTAAACTATGCTATGCCAACTCTTTGTTTTTCAAAGTAGTAAAACATAGATGTTTAAAGCTCCCCTGTAAAGCTGTATATTGTCTTTTGTTATCTACATATTTTCTGCAGAAACTGTCGCTTTCTAATTTTCTCTGCTTTTCAGATCAAAGAACTTTCTGGACCAAAACTATACAAAAGTCAAAATTATTCTCTGTACCATTGCCACTGAAAACAAAGTAAACACAGCAGTGATGTGAGTAAATGAGTGAATATTAGAGTGTTATTAGCTGAAATGTGACAGAGTAAATAAACACCTGCTGTTTATTTCACATCACGTCATTCACCATGTTTTGTCTCTGTATAATTTTCATCAGTAAGAGTGCTCCTCCACAGGTACTAGTTCCCACTCCAAGTGTCAATTTGGTGTGTTTAGTTAGAAATTCATCATGTCCCCGACACTCTGGAGAAAAAATAAATAAATAAACTAACAGAGCAGCCTCTAATTTAACCATACGCTCCAGCACTTAAACCTATTAACGCTGGAGGGGATGTTTGTGTGTTTGTACCAAGGTGGTCTAACTACAGAAACAGGAGCCAAGTTGGTGTTGTCCTCTAATCACTTAGTGTCCATCTGTTGAAAGCTGAACCATGCAGATATGTCTTTAGAAGTAGTTATTTTATTCACACTGCTAGCTCTTAGCACAGCCAGAGTTTTCTAACATCTCATTCAGCCAAAGGTTTTTGTACAGATGATTAACTCTGCATTTGGTACGTTTCACTTTTAATCTCCCTTGTTTTAGCTTCACAGTTTTTCATAGGTGTTTTTCCTGAACATTTGGGATTTCACTTAACCCTTTTATGATTCTAGTGAAATTTTTTAAATTAATAATTTATGCTCTACAGACCAAAGGCAAAAAAACGGCCATTTGTGTCAAATTTAGGTGTATTCGCGAAGGTTTTTTCATTGCTTCAGCTGTGCGTTCAGATAGATTATGCGTCTTGTAAGACCAGAAGTAATCATTTTTGAAAATGGCTTTGTGTGGAAAAATTTCAAAATGCTTCTTCATCTCTCACTAATATACACGGGAGTTGCATATCTTTTTTCAAATAATAATGTCTTTGCCATCATAACCTGAACATGATGCTGTTCAGTGTCTTTGTGTTGCTCTGTAGGCAGTATTACAGTGCTACCGACTGGCCTGGTTGTTGATATAATACCTGAAGTCCCCATTAGTACTTCAATTGTAGATGACATAGATATACTTAAATGGTAAATATATTATTCTTCATAGTTGTCTTGATGACCAAAAGCTCTTTTAATCTTCAAATTTCTTGCAAACACATTTCCATGAAGCTGGAATTATATTTATCTTATGTGACCCAAAATCTACAGTAATACGGTTTAACATCTAAATGCAATTTTACCAAAAATGCTTGAAATAAAAGGAGTATGCTGATGCAGCTCATGATAAAAATAAAATAAATAAATAAATAAATATAGATACATCTGAAAGACATTTAGATGGTTTTCAGGGGCAGATTATGTTGGGTTGTAGATGTAATAATTCTTGTAGCCTAACTATTTCATTGGATTCCATTAATTAGACATTTGTACATGTGAAAAGAACATATTTGTTTGAGATAGCTATGATCTGTCAGTGATAAAAGTGTTTGAGGACATTATTTTGCATTTCCAAGTGTTCCAAGTGACAAAACCTTGGAACACTTGTACATAACTGGGTGTACAGTTATGATTATAGCCTTGATTGGCACACATTATTGGCATCTCAAAAATATTAGTTTTTCAATATTTTATAATACGTACATGAACATAGAGTCTTACAAACAACCTTCTATCCTTCCTATGTGTTACAGGAGCTCTTATGAAAGAAATGATATAACAATATTAATTTAAAAAAATACAACTAAATGCAATTATACATGCCTTAGAAAAATGAAAAACAATAGACTTATTTTATTTTATTTTATTTTTTTTTATAATTTTTCTGTGTTGGAACTTAACAATTCAAATCAAAGATAAAATAATGATTAAATATTTAATAAAGTTCGAGGTGTGAAAAGGAGCCAGATATACTGTATACAGTTTGTTAATAGAAATATATCTAACTTCCCTTACAGTCAGTGTGAAACAGTCAGTGACTTTTGTGGTACAGTATGGCAGGAGGGTCAAACTAGATCAATATGAGTGACTCTTCTTGTTTTCACTGGGATGAATGGAAATATTATCCAGGGACATTTGATCTTGTTATGCAGACGTCTCATTGGGATCACTCATAGGAAACGAATCAACCAAAATGAATTAATTTAAAACGTAGGGTGGATAATAGGTACATCAAAACTAGTTTTTATTTTATGTGTATTTGGAGAAATTGGTCAACATAATGTCCATATCTAGCCATGCTATTGCTTTCTTGTGCAATTCTGCTTGATTGTCATCTTCTCTCACAGCGCAATCTAAGATTTCTCCCATTGACTTGAATTTCTCTGGTAGAATTTCAAATGGTCCAATGAGAGAAAAAAAATGAGAAGTTGTGAACGATGATGTTGATTTTCTACTCAGTTTTAGAATTGTAATCTGTCTGTATTTTCACCAGTAGCAGTGGAAGATGTGAATGAAGTTATCGAATCCCATTTAAGAGCAATTTTAGGGGTAGGGAGGTTAGCAAAGTTACAGTCAAATGTAATGTAAAATGTTGTGTAAAATGTTTTTATTGTGTTTAAGCTGCAGGACCAAAAATGACTAGTAAGTAGCAATGCATGTCAAATGTGTTTTCCTCAGCAAACAACCTGTTGAGACCCATAGAAGTCCAACTAAGATTCAAATGTTGTTTAGATAAGAGTTTGGTTCAGAATCATGTATCTAATCTCTGATACACCTTTACAAAAACTTAAGGCTCTGACTAAAAACAAGTTTTAATAAGTGACTACACTTAATAAAAAATCCTCATAAATATTGATTTATTGCAGTGGCTCTTAATACAAAGTAGTGTGATATTTAAATCATAACTTAAATTGCTATAAACCTTTTTCTTCTCATATTTATAGAATGATAACCTATAAATATGTAGAAACTGAATATTTGGGAGTATCATAAAGTAAACTTAAGGCTCAGCACCAGAGCTTTTCTAGAAAACTATTAAGATTTTAATTGGTGGTTTTAAAGGCTCTATGTTGAAGTTGGTAAAAAAAATGTAGCTGCTCTACAGTAGTCCCTCTGCTCTCTGCTTCCATATCACGCATCCATACTTTAAATTAACATCAACAGTTGCCTCAATCGGCTAATGCTTTATATATTTATATTCATGCTTACATCAAATATTGATGAACTCAAATGGTCTCTGACAAACAGAAAATAAATGGACATAAAATATATTTTAGCTTAAAAACAATTCATTTCAGACTATGTGGAACCAAATTCAAAAAGATAAATATCAGGTTCAATTCCTGATACAATTCATAATTCTAGCATAATGTTATCTCGACAAACACAATGTTAGAGTTATTTTTAAGTACAACTTTCTGTCTTTGTCTGAATGTTAGCTGAGAATTTTTGTTGTGTCATACACAGGCGGTGCCGAAGCTCGTCGCCATGGAACCGTGCTGGGGCAGCCGAGCAGGAGTCCTCACTGTGCTGCTGCATCTCCCAAGACTCATGTCTGGAATACCTCCACCTGGACAGTCTGGTATGATCCGCACACAAAGAACTGACCCACATGCAACACATAAAAGTGCAGGCACATCATCTGAATACGCTGCTGCTGGATAAGCTCTTAATAATCACGATAAAATGAATTTTCCTGATGAAATGATGAGATTAATATCGGACCTTAAAATCAGTTTACATATTTAATTGATACACAATATAATTCATTGTGTATCAATTACTTACAATTACTTAGTAATTTTTTTATATCAGTCTGACCCTCTGCTGTTGTTTTTGCGACAAGAAAATTAAGAGAGACTGCATTTCACTTTGGCCAGAATCTCAGTTAAGCTGCGGTTATTTATCCATTTCTGCTTAATGTCGCTAAAACAAAGTGAGTTAAAGTTTTTGAGAAAACATGTCCTCCAAGACTTTGTACAGTGACTTTTGGACAATGGAGTATTAAATTATTTTTTTAATTACTGTTCTCATGGGGAAGTGTGTTCAGTGAAATTTGATTTACACTGTAATAGTTCATGACTTGAAAATTTGCTTTGACCATTTAAGAAAATCTGAGAAAATATCACTTGTATAATAATTTGAAACACGGTGTAGTCACTCCACTGTTACCAACTCAGCGACTTTGTTCCTATATTTAGCAACATTTAAGACAAAAATGTCTTAAAGGCTTTTTAAAAATCAATAATTACTGATCGTTAAGAAAATTGCAAACGATGGAGACCGATTTAAAAAACTTTTTTCAAGCATATTGTGGTTCTTGTTTAGCACCTCTCTGTAGTTTACGTTCTGCTGTATTTTCAACAGTTTAAAACATTTCTATTGGTTGATGGCTTACTGTCTGCTCATATGTGTCCCATCACAGGAAGAGAAAACTGCTGCCGCCGTAGTATTAAGTGCTTATCATTTTCCCAGCCGCAGCATAAGCTTCCATTAGCAGCCCGTGCTCCTGCCAAACTCTTTATCTCATATTGCTCATATCTCTCTGTCTGCTATGTTTTGTTGTCTGTTTTTACTGCTCTTGTAAAACCATCAGCTGCCTCTGAGCCACATCTGTGATATTTTAGCCTCACAGAAAGAGTTGTCACAATTCATGATGCTTTTAAAAGTAAAACTGTTACTTTTTGCCCTACACCGGCAAACAGCCTGTGGCGTTTCAAACAAACGCTGCGGAAACGGCATTCAAGGTATCTTTCGAATAAAATTCCTGGTTCTTCAACCAAATGCTACGTGATTTAGCAACATGTTTAAAAAACTTTAATGTACAGATCAGACAGTTTTACAGCCGCCTGATGTATTATTGAGAAGAAAAACGTGGTATACGGCGGCAGCTTTCAGACCTGCCAGGTTTCCCCTCCAACACTCTCTGTCAGATCAATTCTTCCCCCGATTTTCCACCATTTGAGCTCATGTTGCCTTATAATTGGGCGTCATGTGATATTCCCCCATCGCTGTGGTCGACCACCAAACCGGTGTGGAAATCACTAAAAAGACAGCAGCACTTCCTCAGATCTGACCGAGGCTTGGAGGGTTGTGCGCCGTCAGCACAGTGCCGATGTTCTCTCCCCTCAGCTCATCTTCCACTGCATGTATGTACTCAGTCTCTCTTTATTTATTTTCCATTCCTCCTCTTCTGTGAGACTGGGTTGGTTGATTCAAAAAGTAGATTTAATTTCCTTTATCAGAGGGAAATGAGCAGAGCAGACATGAGAAGCTCTATTTTCCACAAAATGTCATGGAGGGAGCTGCTCCCTCCATGAGCAGCTCCCTGCTCATGGAGGGAGACAACCATTTTACAGCGCAGTCAAATAGTTATGTGACCTTCATTTGTTATAAAAACACTGTATAGTCAAATATGACTTAGAAGAAATTTGACTTTGTAATTTAATGCCTTGTTTCTTTAAGAAACTCCTGCTCTTTGTGAAACTCCATGTTCAGGAAGTCAGCATAACGTGTTTGTTAATCCGTCAATGAACTGAGTTCAGGACCTCCAGTCACATCTATGGCCACAGTCATTCCAACACGGAACTTTTCACATGACGCCTCATTCTATCGAGAGCAATGTATCTGTTAACTCTCATAAAGCAAAAACATACAGCTGGTTGCTTGATGTTACTTATTTAGTTAATTTCAATGTAAAATGGTGAGCTACACAGACAGACAAGGATGCAAACTGAATTTTTCACTTTATTGTAAATCTTTAATGAAGAATGAAGTCAGTGATGGTTAAGCATTGGCAGCCCTAAGTGTATTAGCGGATATGCAGCTAACATGTTTTATGAGGTATGAAGCTTGACTTTGAAGTTCGTTTTCATCTTTTCCTCTTTTTTTGCAATTTCAATTTGCACAATTTTCTGGTCAATGGAAAAACAGCTTGTTAAGCTAGAATAAAAAGATTTCACATACCTCTTTACACAAATTGGTTGAATAATTTGAGATTCAGAAATTAGTGTCCCTTCTTACATTTCCAAGTGCAACAACCTGTTCGTTAAACATGTTTAAAACTCTCGTTTACATATCTACAAAGATGGTGTGGAAACTTGGAAATAATTAAGCATTTTTACATTTTGTCATCTTCCTTAAATAATGGGCTAGGGTAGTTTTTTGCCATAAGTGATTTTGTCAAAAAAAAAAAAAAAAAAATCGCACCTTCTCACTTTTCAAAAGATAGACAAAAAAAAGGACAAAAAAGTTAAATAAATAAACAAAGTACTTTTTGGCGAAAAATGAGCCATTATTTTAGGAAGATGACAATTTGTGTTTTTTTTGTGTGTGTTTTTGTTTTTGTTTTGAGCCAAGGAAAAATAATGTTTAAGAAACATCTTTGAGATTAAAACAGCTTTATTTACATTTCTGGAAAACTTTCAGTCACAATTGTAACAATTTTGGACTTGACTTGTAGCTCCCACATGATTTTCTTATTCAAAATGAAAGCAGGAGGTGACAAGTCTTGGCGTATGAATCAACCACTTTTGACTCTTATGGCATTTTTCTTCATCTGATCACATGTTTTTGAAGCCTGCTGCCAACAGTCCTGTCTCCCTCCATTCATTTAAAAATCAGGCTGTCTGCCGTGATCACAGCATGCACAGTCAAAAATGAAAGATCTAGGTCCAGGCGTGTAAACACGCATGGTGCTCTTAAGCACTGAGGAATTAATGGAAGTGGTCTCACCCCACCCACCCAGAAGCTCCCACGAGACGCTGCGTATGGTCACCAGACAGCAGTCCTCCATTGATGTTGGAATGAGCAGGCAAGAAGTCGCTGCAGGCTAACTAACTCCACCCACTCTCTGTGGGAGACACTTCAAGAGGAATCCATGATGAGGGAAGCCCATTTTAGCTCCACTTCACCCACACTCTTTCTAAGCTTTCTTTTCTGCTTGTGCTCCAGTTTACATTTAGTTTGCTAAATGTAAACTGACCCCTTTACATTTAGCAGAACACAACTGATTCATGATAAGGAGAATGGAAAATGGAGGCAATCCGGACCACAATTCTGGCTCTAATCAGACCCTTGTTTTATTTTCCGTTTGTTTCACGCAAGTGGAATTTTTTAGAAATGTTCCTTCTTGACTGCGACAGACTGGCGACCTCTTCAGGATGACCCCGCCTCTTGCCCAGAACGTTAGCTGGAGCACCAGCACCCCCTCCCGGCCCATAAGAGTGTTAGAAAATGGATGGATGGATGGATGGATGGATGGATGGATGGATGGATGGATGGATGGATGGATGTTCCTTCTTGACATTCAAGGCCGTTCAATTCAAAAATACTTTATTTAGCCTTAAAGGAAATTAAATGTTGCCATAACTCTTATCATTCAAGTTAAGATAAGAAATTATATTGGATGGCGACAAGAAGGCTCTCCACAGCATCCTCATCCTAGCATCGTTGCCAAACTGATTTGTTGTCAGTCTGGCAATGAATCTGAAGAGGCCTCTGATTGAAATCTGTACGATAATCTAATGACTGTCATGACATGGCAGTAGAGATGATGTTACACCTCATCATGTCCTAAATGACACCATGAGCAAGACTGGAATGTATGGGCACAGGTTTAGGGGGGCACACCCATTTGGGACTCAAGAGAATTGCACAGTTTAAAGGTGGCAGGTGTTTTTCAGGCACCGAGAGGCATTTTATGGTACAATCAAGTAACTATGTTAACTTTAGCTGTTATAAAAATTATGTATTTATCAAAATATTAAACATGACTTAAAATAAAATTGACACTGTAATTTAACACCTTTAAATTGGGCTGCTGTCTCTTTAAAAACTCCTGCTCTTTTTCAAACTCTGGCTTCAAGAAGTCAGGAATGCTGAGCCACATGCATTATGGGAAACATTTAATGAAAATGTTCATACTGTGCTAAGCTGGTGCTTTTCAAAACCAGGTGACCAGATATCCAGTTTCAACCTGTGGCAGAAGCTTGGGAGTGCAGAGCACCTCTCTCACAAATGATGAAAAACTTTCTCAAGATTGGATCATGTATTCACTGATAACAAATGATAATTCTTTTGTTTTCCCTGAATATTATTTGGAATGAAGAAAAAACTAGTTCATTACTAGTTTATGGGAATCACCATAACTGCCCAAAAGTAAAAAGATAAGAGCAAAAGTCCTTCCAGTTGCACAGCCTCCATAACCTGAGGGAGTAATCAGCCAAACAACAGAGGCCTCAACTGGAGAAAGTAAGAATAAACATTAGTAAAAAGAACAAATCAGAATGACTTGAAGCTGATCCAGCTTGGTGCCAGTCAGAGCAGGGCAATTCTAGAACTCAACACACATAATCTCTTCATCCCACAGGTCTACCCAAATGGTTTTGTTCTCAATCAGCAAAGTCTTCAATCCTCACCTTTCACCTTTCACATATGAAATGTGACTTCCTGCATTTAGGCTGCCTAGCTGCTGCTGTCAGTCAGACTGCTGATGATTTTTCACACATGGAGCCTGCTTCCAAATCTCACTGAGAAGGGACAGCTTGTCCACCGAGTGACTGAGTCAAAGTCACCGTGGCCTGAAATGATGGACAGAGCCATATATATATATATATATATATATATATTTTACCAGTTTGTTTTTTACTTTCTCCTTCAACTAAAGTTGCATTTTAGAAAACTGAAACCAATCAGGAGGAACATTTTTTCAGCAGACAGAGAAACACAAAGTTTCTTCACAGACTTCTTCCTGTGCTCAGACACTGGGGTCGTTACAGAGGTGCAGCGTTGTTCTTCAACTTTTCTTATCTGCCTGTGCAGCAGAAGAGGTGTTTTCTAAAATCCGTCTGGGAATACAAAAACACTGGAACTTTAATGTCACCAAATGAATAAATGAGAACTGGAAAGGAGGAAAGAGAGTGGTTGAGGGAGGTTGGTAAGACATTTCTATAAGGTATCCTCAAAAACCAGATATGCTAATGGCTCTGTTCTAAAAATATGTTCAATCAAATGTAAATGTTTTTCAAAAATTCATTTTTAATATCTCTTGTAGGGTATTGAAGTTAGTGATGGGATTGCATTCTTGTGATATTTCAATTACTTTTCAAATTCTCCTCTTCAGATGGTAAGAGCAACACACTCCATGCTGTTGATGTTAAAAAGCACAAAAATTAGACCGTCTTTAATTGAATTAGCTGAATTGAAACTGTAATGATTAGTTAAGGCTTAAGCAATCTGAGTAACTCAACATTTTCTAAGGAATGCATTTATTTTTAATTAGTGGATAATTTTCAGGAAATGTTAGCAGAATGTGTTCAGTTTGATGATTTCACAAAAACTTGATCTCATTACATTTTTAACTAATAAAAATCTGTTGTTTTGTCTTGGTTTCAAATGTTTTTGTACCATTTAGTTTGGCTCTGCTTGCTTCTTAGTGAAAGTGTGAAGTAAAGCTGTCAGGATGGAAAACAAAGAAGGCCAAGTCTTTGTAAGTTAGCAGCATTGTTTAGTCTTGTCTTTGTAACTAGTTTTTCATCCCTTTCTTACTTGACTAAAATAAGAAAGAGATGAATAAAACTGGTCATGTGCAAGCCCTTTGAGACACATGTAGACACATGCTAGCTGCAACTTGTTCCCTTCATTACCCACAGAAAGAGTAAAATACGCATGGAAACAGAAAAAGCCTCTACCTACTGCAGCTTTGTTGCCATAAACAAGCTATTCGTTCATTTGTGTAAACAGGAAATGATACGTATTATGCTTTTCACTGCACCGCTCACTACGCACATCCCCTAATTGCATGAAAGTTTGGTTATGTTTATAATGTTATGATTAATCTGATACACCTAAGCAATGTACTTCAGACTGACTAATACATTTCTGTTGGACATTACTCGCATGATCATTTTAACTTTGAATTACATTACCCGAGATTTGGACTATGCTCATCCTGGGGAGGATATACACATGGGCCTTTATTTCACTGCTTTTGTCTATGTTCATAACAGTAATGCAAGAATGGTGAATGTAAGAATGCCTAAATTACAGCCCACTTATTTGATTAAGCAAAGAATAAATCCAGCATTGTCTTGTTAAGTGCCCAGTCATCAGCTATCAATCAGACATAACAACTCCTCTGCTTTCTGTAACCAGACCTTTGACTAGTGGCCTGTAAGAATCTTCCCCGGCAATATCATCCTCTACTTGCCTTTACTGCGTCGACCTTCTTCCGTACTCCTCTTCCACTCTCCGAGCCCTCTCTCTCTGCCTCCCTCTCTGAGTCTGACTGGATTGCTTCTCAACAGAAATCGGTGGGCAAAGCTCACAAACTGAGCTCCATTGACTTGAAATTGATCTCTGATACTTTGAACCTCTCTGTCTTTGAAGCAATCCACCCCACTGGGATGGATTCCTGTCAATCCCATTCTTTCATCTGTCTTCTTGTTGACTACTAGTCAAATGTTGAGGGTTTCTTCTGTATGTCTTACTCCCATTATACCCTCACTACCCACTTCAAGCACATCTGTTTGACTGCTTAGCACAAATAGTGAATAGACTATTCACAGGGCAGCAACTCTGTATATTTTGATATTTTGATGTGAAGAATCAGAGTCAGGATAGAGATAAGTGGTTGTTGGTACCAGACAGGCTGGTTTGAGTGGATGGACAGTTCAGAGTCTTAGTAAAGCTGTCAAACCTTGAAGCAGACGGTCTGTAGCAACAAAAGGATAACTTTCACACAGGGTCACCAAAATTACAATGCCTTACACCAACAGCTCAGATGAATGGTGGTGTGATCGTTTCCTTCATCCTTTGGCACACCAAACGCTGTAAGGAATGTTTCTGTCACATTGTTGAATCTATGCAAGGTAACCAAATACTGCCTAACTTTTGTTAGTGATGTCTTCTTATCTGTCAGTCAGTGTCAACAAAGACTTCCTTGCACTATTCATGAAAGTCAGCCTAGTTTTCCAATATACAATCTTATTATTACTTGTGAACGTTGAAGACTTTCCCCATCATCTGTCGTGTTTTCAGATCTTTTTCGGTGTAACATCTAACCGCCTGTGTGTCGATCATATTCTTTCATGCCTTGTGTGTTGATTCAGGGTGATCTCACACTCTTTGATGTTTTCAGCGTCAGGATGACCTGGCTGCAGCCAAAGTTAGCAAGCCGGCTCCTCTCTCCACAGATGCTTCTCAGATGCAGACCTATTTTTCTCAGAACAGATCTACTTTTGTATATTTTTGTCTCTCAAAAATGGCCCCATTAGTTTCTCAGGAATGTTTTGGAGTTTCCACAGAGGGAGGGGGGTCTTAATGATGTATCTACTCACCTGACAAAACAATCACATGTAATGTGTGTGGTCACAAAGGTAGCAAATGAGCACTTACACTCACTTGCAGAATAATTTGATTATGTTTGACCAATTTAATTTTGCTGATGGAGATGTGTGTGTTCAGCTGTAAAAATCTACACAATTATAATGGCAATTAAAGCCGCAAGCGGCGTCGGGCGGCCCTCGCAGCCAAGCGCCGCTCAGGCCTATTGGCCACCGCGGGGGTACTACCAACCGCTGGCCTCCAACCACCACAGAAGCTCTCACGCAGTTTACAGCACCTCCGCTCACACGGAACCGCAGAAGCCGTTGCGCAGTTTCCGCGCCCATCCACCAGGCAATACTCATTGATGTGTTCGGCTGCTCCCTGACGACGCACCAAAAATGTGGTGCAGATCTTTGCATTTAGCGAGGAGATATAGCTGGTGTTTTAACCTAGGGGGCGCAGTTGGTTCAAATTACATCTAAGTGCTGTTTTGCTCTTTAGAGGTCAACAAAGGTCATACATATCCAGTTTGGTGCCAGTCGGATCATCCATGTGTGATTTACAGCCGATCTTATGCACATGGCGAAGGACTTCAGTTCGTCATTTCTACACCCCAATGCAGTTCGGTCAGCAGCCAACATTGACAGAGTTCATCATCTTATTATTTTATGTCCGTTTTCACATGATGAAACCCAAATAAATGATAGAATAAGAGTAAAATAAACAGCAGAAAAAACAGGTTACTCCCTGTTAAAAGTGGGCGGGACTAGGGTGATTTCATCAAGTCACCATGGAAATCTCTTCAGGACTGTTCTATAGAGACATAGGAAGTCTGGTGCAGCTGTCATCTTGCATTTGCAAGTTATTTAATGTTGATGTTTCATGGCAAATACTCAAAGTTTTACACTAAGCCAGGCCCACGTGCGTTGATGTAAACTACATCTGAGATCTAAATGCAGTGCAACTTTAACCTTATCCTAAAATGAGTCAGGAAAATGGTAAATATTTGTGCGGTAAAGCTAACAATGATGTAGAGGGTCGCACAGGGTTAACTTGGTGAATTTCATGCTGTCAGACGCGTACTTCAATAACTTCCAGGCCGCTTTCTTTGTTGTTGTTATCAATTTATTCCATAGATTAACTGCAATACTTCAACTGGCACATGTTTACCAGGCTAAACTATATAATGGTGCCAACAATAAATGACATTTATCAAGGTCAACAGAAATTATGACCCTCCACCAGCGCACCCGTTTCCTCCTACATACTAAACCAGCGCCTCAGTATGGCTCTCATTCATACATAAGTGAAAGTCATGCCCAACTACGACACACCCATTACCCAAGTGCCACAGCTTTGAGCTCCTCCCACATCAGTAATGCTCATTTAGATTAATTTTCTCTTACCGTAAAGTTGAAGATGTACCAGTTTAATAAACCGTAGTGGTCAGTAATAAACCAAGGGCAAAGCACATTAGCAGAGCACGGTTAACTTTCAGCACATTAGAACAATAGCATAGGCTGAATCCCAGCCATTAATTAGGTATTAATCACAGCAAGTGCTACAACAACATATTACAATCCCAATGTATCTGTAATAAGATATTTAGCATTTTCTCAGAGCTCTTTTGAACAAGCCTTTAAATAGCTTTTATACATAACAACAAACAAGGCTGAAATTTATGACACTGAATTTATCAAACACACTATTCAGTCTCTTTAAATAGTAAAGCGCTCAGTTAGCTTTGAAAACGTTGCAGGGGACTCGGTTAGCATCGTCTTCCGAACAGCTGATCCAAAACATGGCTCCCAGAACCCACACGATTAATGGGGGTTCTGGGCCGCCCACGTGCCAACGCAGAAGCCGTTGCACAGTTTCCGCACACGTCCACCAGGCGGTACACATTGATGCGTTCTGCGGCGCTCTCTGACGACACACAAAAAATGTGGTACAGATTGGTGCATTTGGCAAGGAGATATAGCTGGTTTATTAAGCTAGGGGGCGCAGTGCAGTTAAATTACATTTCAATGCTGTTGAGCTCTTTAGAGGTCAACAAAGGTCATACATATCCAGTTTGGCGCCAGTCGGATGATCTATGTGTGATTTAGAGCTCATAGATGCACATGGCGAAGGACTGCAGTTCGCCATTTCTACACCCCAATGCGGTTCGGTTAGCAGCCAGCATCCACAGAGTTCATCATCTTATTGTTTTAAGTCAGTTTTCAGATGATGAAACTCATATAAATGATAGAATAACAGTAAAATATACAGCAGAAAAAACAGGTCTCTTTATATTAAAAGTGGGCGGGGCTAACGTGATGTCATCAAGTCACCATGGAAATGTGTACAGGACTGTTCTGGAGAGAGACATAGGAAGTCTGGTGCAGCTCTCATCTTGCATTTGCAAGTTATTTCATCTTCATCTTTCATGGCAAATATTCAGTTTGACACTAAGCCACGCCCACATGCTTTGATGCTAACTACAACTGAGATGTAAATGAAGTGCAATTTCAACCTTCTTCTAAATTGAGTGAGGAAAATTGTAAAGTTTTACATATTCCAGTTTAATAAACCGTACTGGTCAGTAATAAACCAAGGGCAAAGCACATTAACAGAGCACAGTTAACTATCAGCACATTAGCATAGGCTGAATCCCAGCCATTAATTAGGTATTAATCACGGGAAGCGCTACAACTAAATATTATAACCCCAATGGATTGGTAATAAGATACTTAGCATTTTCTCAGAGCTCTTTTAAACGAACCTTTAAACAGGTTCTATACATAACAACAAACAAGGCTGAATGTATGAAACTGGATGTATCAAACATACTATTCAGGCTCTTTAATTAGTAAAGCTCTCTCTTAGCTCTAAAACGTTGCAGGCCTGATCGGACTCGTTTAGCATCGTCTTGAGAACAGCTGTTCCAAAACATGGCAGCTTTCCAGAACCAGCACGAGTAATGCGTTACTCACCGCACCGCGAGTTACCAGTTTTTAAACGAACGGCAATAAAACTACTCCAACTCCGCTTCAACAGTACGTTCCGGCTCACGAGCGTCGTTCGGGTCTGCAGCTCCAAAACCCAAGCAAAACGTTGAGCGTGGTCCGGTTCTGTGGCTCCAACGTCCGTGCAAAATGTTCAGGAAAAGTTAGCAGCTCCAAGTGGTTAGTAAAAAAGAAAAAAAAAAAAACGGCCGGGCCGGCTGCCAGTACGTAGCAGCTTGCATACTGTCCTGCAGCTGTTCCTTTCCATCACAACCAATCAAATTGCTTAAATTTGTTTTTGCCCTTGACTGACCAGTAAGGCAGAGACGAGTGAAATTGATGCATTTCATTTACTTGCCGTAATAAATAACAGTCATTAACAAAACGCTGCATTTTCTCCGTGTTTTAAGCTAACAAAAATTATCTGAGGGCTTACATATAACATTTCAGGTTATATGTAACTGCTATCCTTTTGGAAATTTCACGGCAGACGCTCTCGCAAAGTTTTCACGTAGTTTCGTCCGTCGATCTGTTTGTCATTGGTGGAGTAAGACTGACACCTACTGGTGAAATACTAGTAGAGTTATTCATCATGTTTTGCTGTCATTGTATGTTTCATTGGTGGAGTAACACTGACCCCTACTGTCGAAATACTCATATTCATCATATTTATCCGTGTGCCAAAAGCGCGTTGTTTCATTGGTGGAGTAACACTGACCCCAAGTGGCGAATTACGGAAATGGTTTCTAAACAGTCACTGCTGATGAATGAAGTCCTTTGTATAATTTCTAACCAAAATCAATGAATGTTTGTCCTGTAACCCACAAAACAAAATTATTTTTAAAAAATCGAAAACTTATAATAATGTTTATTTAAATAATTAATATGTTAACCTGCATAACATAACCTATATTTCATGGGCTGCTTTGGTGTTACAGTTTTGGTGGGCTAAGGTGATTTCATCAAGTGGCCATGTAAATGTGTTAAGAACTGTTCTGCAGAAAGACATGGGAAGTCTTATGCAGCTGTAATCTTGCATTTGGAAGTTCTTCAATCTTGATGTTTGATGGCGAATCGTCAAAGTTCGCCACGCCGCCACGCCCACCTGCTCCATCGGAGCTGGTTGGGGTTGAAATCCTCAACACACCAACATGTCTTCTGTCTCTGGGTACAGTTTCAAGTTGATGAGGTTAAAGGGGTCGGATAGCGACCGTTCACAGTAAAACATGACACTTCCTGTTCTCAGGGGGCGTGGCCTAAGTGATGTCATCATTTGACCATAGGTTATTGTAGGACACCCGATGATGATCAGTCATTGAAACTTTGGTGCCTCTGTGAGTTTTTGTGTAGGAGATATAACAGTTTATTTTTTTATGGCGAGTAGGTGAACTTTGACCCCTGGCAACCCCCCTTCAGCAGTCTCAAACACTCACCGTTTTGATAACTTTAGATGGGACATGCCTTGTGATCAGACTGACCGAGTTTAAAGCCGATCAACCGAAATCCCTAGGAGGAGTTCGATCAAATGCGAAGGCTGTAAACGGCAAAAATGGGGTCAAAATCCGAACTTCAATCCAAAATGGCCGACGTCTTGTGGGGTTTAGACCATGGCTCCAAGAGACTTTTTTGTACGTCCTGACAAGATACACATGTTTACCAAGTTTCGTAATTGTAGGTTAAGGCGGGGCTTGGGGCTGATCATTTAAAGTTTTCTAGGGGGCGCTATAGAAAAATTAGGCCACGCCCACCAAATGTTGTGATGGATTCCTGTCGGGGAGTCGAGGAGGATCCATCCTAGTGAGTTTGGAGCAGCTGGGCCCGAAACTGTGGAATTGAGAGCCAAACGTATGGCAATGGCATTACAGGTCACTTCGCCACGCCGCCACGCCCACCTGCTCCATCTTAGCTGGTTGGGGTTGGAATCCTCAACACACCAACATGTCTTCTGTCTCTGGGTACAGTTTCAAGTTGATGAGGTCAAAGGGGTCAGATAGCGACCGTTCACAGTAAAACATTACATTTCCTGTTCTTAGGGGGTGTGGCCTAAGTGATGTCATCATTCGACCATAGGGTATTGTAGGAGAGCCGATGATGATCAATCACAGTAACTTTGGTGCCTCTGTGAGTTTCTGTGTCGGAGATATAACAGTTTATTTTTTTATGGCGAGTCGCTGAACTTTGACCCCTGCTAACCCCCCTTCAGCATACTCAAAAACTCACCGTTTGGATAACTTTAGATGGGACATGCCTTATGAACAGACTGACCGAGTTTGAAGCTGATCAATCGAAATCGTATTTGAGTTCGATCAAATACGAAGGCTGTAAACGGCAAAAACGGGGTCAAAATCGGAGCTTCAATCCAAAATGGCCGACTTCCTGTGATACTTGCACTATGACATTAATTGTAAATTTTGAGCGTCTTGGGGAGCTCTACAAGTGTACCAAATTTCATGTCTCTACGATGAAGTAAGTGAATAGCAAAGGGTCCTTTGAAAATTGCTAGGTGGCGCTACTGAGCCGTTTCCTGTGTGATTTTTGCAATGACCTTAAAATACAAAATTTTGAAACTCCCTTAACGCGTCCGCCAAGTTTGGTGAGTTTTTAAATATGATAAAGCCCCCAAAAAAGCCCCTCTTTAGGGGGGCAGAATAATAATAAGAAACAATACAGAAACAATAGGCCTTCGCAGTGCTTAGCTGCTCGGGCCTAATTAATCAAAAGTGGAAGCCATTTAAAGTAGAAATATTGACATTAGTAACATTCATGCATGTTTTTACTGAAAGAGTCAGTGTTGGAAACCTTTCAGTTTGTGTGTCTCGTCATCACAGATGAATGTTTACTTTTAGGGTTAGTGATGCACAATTGGTGCATAGCAATAAAAATAGTAGACATGATCAGAGCACATAAAGCTAGATCGGGAAGACAAGAAAGATATTAAAATATTAATAGGTAAATTAAACCATCACACAAATAAATATTACAAATTAATGACTCTGGACTTTCTAAGTACGTTCTAAATGTGTAAAAGTGATGTTTCTAAATAATAATAAAAGCAAAATGTTCCTGTTCTGGAAGATTTTTTTCTGGATTCTAAGTTTGTTCTAGTTAATTTTCTGGATTGCAGTAATAGGAGTCTCTCTGCATAATAATCAGAAAAGTAATTTAAAAAGAATAATGTCAGGAGCGTACAGTTGAACCCAGATGTTTATAGACACTGAATAAAATACAGATTTTGTTCTCTCTGTCTGAACTTAAGTCAGACCAAACATCTCTTGTCTTTGGTCACTTATATTGTGTTCATACCTGATGGTCCAGAACACTCAGTTTGTTTAGGATCCAAATTGCATCATTTGTTAGGTTTTCAGTTGCTGTGGTTTGGTTTCTCACAGCAAAACCCTTTGAAAAAATTATTCTCCTCCTCACATGTTTGGCTTCTTCCTTGTTGAGTGGTCTTTCAGCCCATGTTGATGCAGGACATAATTGTTTTGACGACTTTCAAGTTTGGGACTTTGGCCCGCATTGCCAATTGTTTGGGCTCCACTGTGGTAAAGGCTGCAAGTTCCTCAGCAGAGCACTGAGTGTGAAATGAAGAATATTTTAAACAGAATTTCTGTTTTTCTCTGTGGTTACAGGTATCGCCATAGCGAGCGCTCTGGTGGACACATCTCAGCAGCGAGTGGTGGACTCTAAAGAAAGAGGCCTCGGTCTGAAACACCGCAAACACATCGTTCACCATCAGGGGACCTGCGTATGAAGGAAGTGAGAGGTTGATGCTGGGTGACTTTTGCACTACTTGCTCCAAAATAATGATCAGAAAAGTGAAGCTGGACAGAATTATTCTGGGTTAAAGGTCATTTTCCTGTTTTCTCTGTTTTTGTCAAATCTTTTTATGCAAGAAAAGGCTGTTTTTCAATCTGTAAACCAAACTATCTCAACAACTCCAATTAAATGGTTAAAACCCTCATGACGTTATTTAACGGCAAGCTGATGTTAAACCAGTGTGAGCAGTTTTAACACTTGTCACTGAAGGACAGAGTTTTGATCTCTGGATTTGACGGTTGAATGGTTTTTAGTGAAACATTTCTTTTTCCTGCACCATTTGAACTTGTAGGTTTTGATATCTGCTCAGATCCTTCATCCATACTTTTATGCAAACGTGACGACACTTAACCGGATGTTTCCCTCAAAAAAAACACTAATTCACATGACTATTTGTTAATCACTGTGAAGCAACATAATCCAACATTCCTCTTTTTTTGTTTTATTGCAACATATCAAAACATAAACTATTTATTAATTATGCAAAATTTATGTAAAAAATGGAGCAGGTTTTACAAATGCACTTTTTTTTTACTTACAACTGATTTTATGGAATTTGTACAGTTTTACCTTTTGTGCTTGAACCCTCCAGCTCTTTATCAACTTAGTGAATAAACGTGAAAATCGTAGCAGGATTTGTAGAATGTCAGACTTTTCTCTCACTACAAAGCTTCTTCAATGTTGTAAACTTCAGAAATTGCTGTAAAGCTACAATGTGATTTGATACACCTGTGTTGTCCGTCTGTAATTTTGCACCAGATTGCTGGCTTGATGAACGGTAGCTCACAAAACTGTTTTTGTCCATCTGAGCAAAAACAAAACTTTGTACAAATAAAACCTTTTGATGCATCAGGCTTGGATGTTCTGTGTGCGTCTCAATCTTTTGACAGCCATGATGAAAAACGGTAAACTGACCATGCAACAGGAGGAAATAAAACAAAACACTAACCAGATCCAACTTATACAACAGGATACTAAGTACATAAGAACGAGAGACAAGATGTTCATAAGAACTGAGCTAAAACTCAAATAAGAAAACACAAATAAATGTTTCACAGACCACAAAGTCTAACCAGAGTAAATAAAGAATTCCGGTTTTGATTAGTTCATTGTGTTGAAAATGTTCAAATTTTACAGCTCAAAAATATCTGGTGTTATTGGCAGAAATGTTCCTATTTTTTTTCTACCTTAAATGTTCCTAATATACCATTGCGCCTAAAACTAGAAACTGTTAAATATCCTTCAGTTGTTTACATTTCAAAACAAAGCAGTCACAAATCTCAAAGTTTATTTAAAACAATTCCTATCATGATATATTGTGGCACTATTGTTATTGCAATAAAAGTGATGAGAATAACTCTTTACTTCTTTTTTAGGTAACCTGCATGGGATAATAAAACCACAAACACAAATACTGCTATTGAAAACTATATCCATTTCTCTTCATTCCACATCAGATACTCCAAATGACAGACAGATAAACAACCATGAAACACAAGAGGCCAGTCTGCCTCTGGGTTTTTATACTTTACAAAAAAGCAAGTGATCTAAAACTAAAAATGATTAACTTGAGGTCTGATATGTAATCAGGAATTATATTAAAGTGAATATGTGCATGTTTTAGATTGAAAAAACCTATAAGCACTCTGACTGGAAACATTTTTTTAGAACAGGAAAAAAAACTAGGTGAGATTTTTTTTATTATGTTTACTGTTTTTTGCAAATTTATTTAAAGCACAACATGTTTTACACATCCTGATTTTTCAAATGCTGAAACTGAAAGATGTTCCAACTTTTACAAAAATGACAAACATACAGCATACAGCCACTTTTCACCATTTTGTTACCGTTGGTGTGTGCTTTCAGAATAGGTGCATACATTAAGACCCAGCTCTGACCATGTCTTCAGAAGCAGATCCTCTGATGTGATTGGAAAGATAAATGTATATGTTTTTCAGGAATGAGCCCAGCAGTAAACGGGGACAACGGCAAGTCAGTGATGGAAAGGAAAATGAAACCTTCTGCTTTCTTCTGGTTGCTGTTTTGGTCTCTAGCATTCCTCATAAAGTCAAGAACATGAGCAATAATTTTCCTTAGACATTTATATTCCTATAATTGTTAATGCTGCATACAGTGGCTTACTTTAAAAATACTCATCAATAAACTTACATCTTTGATTTTTTTTGCTTTTAACTCAGTCCTTTGTAGGTTTCAGGTTCCACAGAGCATTAGTTGAGGTCACACAGCTGCTGTCGCCACCATTAGTGATCAGAGGGAGATAAGTGCTCCTTGTTACACTACCAGCTCACTGTATTTTCTCCTCCAGATAAAAGACAGCATTTCTTTTTTTTTTTTTTTTTTTTTTTTTTTTAACCATTAAGTGGATTGCTGGCAACTCAGCTTTGCTCGATACTTGCAGGTAAGTGGAAGCAAGAAGTCGTCCCCTTTCATCACCATCTTAGATGTTTTTCAAGCGGTTCTGGAGATAAAAGAAGCTGTATGTTTTAGGAGTGAAGTCAATGGAATAAGTTCAATAGAGGAGCACAAAAGGCTAATACAAATTCTGAATGAGAAAATGGAGAAAAAGGCAACCCTAACTCATCAAAGTGAAGACTTTGTACTGTCAGCCTAAAAAGCTACTGTTATAAACCTTTCCTCTTTGGATTTTCACATTTCCACAGTTTCATTAAGATATTTATTTTCACCTGTTGCCATTGTTCTCGTGGCACTATGAAGTGATCTCAGTCAAGTGGACTTTTAATGTGGTCCAACTTTTAGTTTCAGAAAACTGTCTAAAGGAAAAGTTCTGAATTTTATCAGCACTTAGTACATTACTTTTTTAGGTTGTTATTTATTACAAGTCCCAGCTATGTGGACCCAGAAGCTAAAGCTAAAGTTTTTGCATTTCTCCTCTGTCCTGCGCTAACGAAAATCTCTCTGGTTGAGGACTCAGGGTCAGCTAAGCCACATCCTGGTGATTGATGCCCCATCCAGACCTCAATCTTTATGCCATTACGGGCCCATAGTATTGGTTTAATTTGGGCCACGGACTCAGGACGTCTGACCGAGTCAGCTAGCCAGCTCGGACACAGGATTACAAAGCATACATCTGTTCACCACCCTCATTGAAACCACACAATGAAACCTGCCTTAGCGAGTGGGAAGAATGATGCCCCTGTCACTGACTCCCTTCATGTAATCCCAGCATGCACTGGGATTACAAAAAGAAAGCTAAGTGTCCTTCTGTGCTGACAAAGACGCCCGCTATCTTTTTCTTCTCTGTGTACAAAGAGGAAATGAAGGGTAAAGGAAACAACAGATGCATCATCCATTTGAAATTTAACCAAAGAGTTCAACAGGAGCTTTTGAACAAAAACACTTTTTATAAGAAATTTTTAAGATAAAAATCCATGAACAAAACCAGTAAAGATTTTGTTTAACTTTGATTTGTGATAAATTCCATTAGATGTGTTTCCATAAAATTGCACAATTTGATTTTTGCTTAACGGAAACAGAAGTTTTGGAAAATAACATATTTTCTTCTGAAAGTTTTTGGTCGAACTGAAATTGGTGTATTTTTACAAAACTGCAATGCAAACACTTTTTTCTCATCACACCAGTTACATAATCAACAACTGGATGTTGTTACTGGTGCGAACTTTGAAGAAGAAGACGACTGGTGGTTAAGGACTCATGGCGCTGCAGGGTTTTTAATGATGAAGTTGTAGTTAGACTTGACAGTTGGGGTCCGATGGCATAGTCATCTCATCAGACACAAAACTGGATTCACAGGAAGGACATGATATTTAGACAGTGCTTTCTTGCTACAAATATTGCAAAGGTTTTGGAAACCATAACCATGTTTTAAATACTCTGAAATCAGGCCAGATTTCGTAAGTCATTTCATTTTTTATGCTAGCATAATCATAACGTGTCCTTTTTCCAATAAGGCCTTAAAAGATTTCCAATAGTTTGTCTAAATATACATTTTAGTTACAGCAAGTGGTGATTGTACTTGCAAATCCCCAAATCCTTATGAATATTACAGCTAGATTCAAACACTAGAGAATAAGAATTATTACCAGCATCTGATCTCTGTTGGGACTTTTAGCCAAACATGAATTTCCGACTCTGTTTTCTATCAGTTTGGTAAACCTTCAGCTGGAGATAAAAACAACCTATATTATTAAACTGTGATTATAAAGAACCAAAGACGATTACAAGAACATCTATTACAAGAACATAACCTCTTTGTCACTGTGACATGAAATGGTTGCACCAGAGTTTACAGTGCTGCTCAGCAAATTCCCCGTTGAAACATTAATAGTTGTTAATTCATGCCGGTGTCAGGAGAACCAATGTGTTTATGTGAAGTTTTATGATCTCCTCTTATAAACTGTCCATTAATGAATAGAGCAGCAGTATTGATGAACAATAAAAATATATCAGGAAGCTTGTTATGAGACAGAGCGGATGAGACTGCAGGATGGTGGTCAATTGTAATGACAAGTCTGGTTTCTGTTTTATTCCGGTTGTTATTCAGATTCACTCGTTGCCTGGATGCTGGAGTCAAGATTTGCAACACAAGTCTTTTACTGCGTTGCAAATCTTTTTCCTATGTTCAAGAATGCAGCACCACTAAAGTAACACAAGCCAAAGTATTAATAATCTATTAGTTCGAACAAACAATCACCTGTACTATATGCTCCCAAACTGTCAAGAGCTGCAATGAGCTCTCCAATCAGAAACCTGGTAGTAGTGATGAACCCTCAGCACCACATAAAGTCAGCTACAAAGTTGGTCTTCTATTGCCTGAGGAGCATGTCTAGGATTAAAGGACTAATGTCTAGCAAAACTTAGAGAAACTCATCCATGTGTTTATCTTTAGTCAGATTATTGCAATAAGTTAATAGTCCTGCCTAAGAGACTCAGACAGCTTCAGCTGATGGAGAATACCTCCTTTAAATTAAGGCAGCTGCTTAGAGCTGCCTCTGATCAGTAGTAAATGAAACACTGACCAACTTATTTGATGTTGGTCAGTGATGATTTTGAAGACTTCATGATGGTTTTATGATGAAAAGCACTTTGAACTGTCTTGTTGCTGAAATGTGCTTTACAAAAACTTGAAGTGAACTAAATAATCTTCAGTTTCAAAATGTATTGGTGGAGCCGCTAACTGCCTCAGCCAATAGGTTTCAGACGACAGAAAAGTGTCTGGATTTCTAACAGGTCTGAGGTTTAGGCTGGAGTTTAATCAGGCAGGACTCTCGGAGTGAGGACGAGGATTCCCAAACTTTCTATTTGGTGGACCCACAAACAACATTAGCTTGAAGAGCAAAGTGGCTTGATACATGTCTTTAGCAGCCAAACAGAAACATGATCATGACCAATAACTTTTCTAGTTAGGTTAACTTATATTTTATCATAATGATGGCCACCCATCCTGATCCTGGTTCTCCCAGAACATTATCATTTATATTTCTACTGGTCTACCGAGTCTGAGTCTATGAATAAAATTGTATACATTTGAATTTGAATCTCAATTTATATTTTATTGCTTTATTATTAGCTGAATTTTACATGCTTGGGTAAAATTTTGCCTTATTTTGTTGACTTGTTAGATCTTTATGCTACATAAACATAAACAGAGTCTCATTAACCCAATTACTAAAGTGATGCAATCCATCACCACTGTCTGTTCGGCTCAACGTGTGCAGCCAGCAGGAGTCACATACACTATGAGACTAATGTATGCTGCGGGGAACAAACCTTCGCTGTAATGTCCCAGACGAAAAAGAAGTATATTCAATAAAAAGTTATTTGCTGTGAGTGAGAGGGAGGATATAAAAAACTGAATCATAACTGGAGGCTGAAGTCCCAGTTTGAACTCTTTGATACGATTTCTGAAAACCGATGTCTTTGAAAAATGTAGCTTCTGAATGACATATCTCTAAAGTTACAAATGAAACAATCTAGTTACAAATTTACAAATTACAAGTTACAAATGAAACAATCCAGATGTACAAATGCATGATTTGATTTTATTAAATAAAAATAAACTTACCTTTATATCATCTTTTAAAAGACTCGGGTACGAGAAAATGCCTGAATTACTTGCACCGTATTGAGAAAGAAAAGTTTGGGGATCGCTTACTGGCAAAGAGAGAAGTAAGATATATGAACATTAATGACCCTTAATAGGCTGGGTCTCTGCACAGTCATCGCTACCTGCTTATTTTTTAATAGCCGTCTTCTTCGCTCCATTTTAAGCCCCCAGGGTTTAATTTCAGGTATTTGTTTGACTCTATGGACTTTATTCTACAGCCTGGAGGAAAACTGCAGAGCTCTGAGCTTGTCCTTTTAAAATCTCCCTAAAGACATGAAGAAATCAAAATTTTTCCCAAGTTACAGTTTCAAGAACATAGAGCTCATAGTTCATCAGTTGAAATCTTAAATAAATTTATATAAATTTATATATACTGAAGTTTCTATTGGTTTGATTTCACTGTGCATTCCCAACTTGAAAAGGATGATCTCTTTTTGTGAAATATAACTGGGGTTCACTCAAGGAGACTTCATTTTAGTTATATTTATTTTTATATGATGCTCCAGTCATACAGGTGAAAACCCTCAAAAGAGACAGAAACATCTAAATTACATTGTGAACTCAACAGGAAAAATACACTGTGAAAATCCAAAATAAATTTCCACCGATTTAAATAATTTAATCCTACAGTATAGTAAATATTAAGGAAATTATAGTGAAATTAAACAAATAAATTAGCATTTTCTATTCACATTTGTTCTACTTTAACTAATAAACACAAAGTGCAGATAAATATATATACATTTTTTTTTTTTTTTCCCCCCCATCCAAACAATCAAACAGTTAAAGTCCATGTAAAACAGTATTAGGAGCTTAAACACCAAGTACATAATATATATATATATATATATATATATATATATATATTTTTTTTTTTTTTTTTTTTTCCCATCCAAACAGTCAAACAGTTAAAGTGATTAGGAGCTTACCGGCTGTCCTTCACAGTTTTTTTCTTTTAAAGATTTTCACAGTTTGCACCTTGCATGCGATCAGCACTGTTTGTCACACATGCTGTGCCACTTTCTCAAACAAGAGTGAGAGGTCAGCCACACCTAAAATACACTCTTCAATTGCCAGGAGATTGACTCCACCTGGTTCTCATCTCCAGCACAAAGAAGCAGAAAAAGGGGAGTGGCTTCTTGGCAGTTCACCAGAACACCTCCCACTCGATCTTTCCAAGGAATCGATGGAGAGATCGCAGAATAAATTCCTGTGAACTGCCTTTCAGTTTTATGTCTGTTCCTCCACTGGCAATAGAACCACCAGGCGCCGAACATCTCTATGCAGGACTGTAGTTTGTGCAGGTTCTTTCAGGACTCCAGACAAATGCTGGCTTGGTATGAGTCTTGTCACAGGAACGCAGGAGCTTTGGACGACTTTGACGTTCACATCCCGTACAATGTCCTTTGCATCGGGGTTGATGCTCACAACCCGTCCTAACTTGAATTGGCCCCGCACTGCATTTTGGTCACATAGCCAAACAATATCGCCAGCTGTGACATTTCGATGTAATGTGTGCCATTTGCTCCTCACAAATAAGTTTGGACCAGAAAGCTGGCTACATGATCTCCAGAATCTATTGACATGATGCTGCATCTCTCTGAGTCTTTTATACGGGTAGCTTGCAAAGTCGAATGTTCTGATGTCACCATTTGGAGAGGCCCGTCCTAAGAGGAGTGTGTTGGGTGATACAGACAAGATGCAATCTTCACGGCTCTGCACCTGGGCATCAATAGGACGCTCGTTGGCGAGATTAGCAGCAAGTTGGAATGTAGTCTGAAACTGATTGTAATTGAGGCCAGTGTTGGTGCCAAAACTTTGGAGTGCCTGAAGCTGCGGATGGCAGCTTCAGCAGCTCCATTGCGATGAGGCGAGTCAGCTGGATTAATTACCACTCCCATTGGGTGCCTTTTTGAGCAGACATCTCCTCTATTGCACCTTTGTCTTGGGAATCCAGGAACTGATACAGCTCTCTTAATACAGACTTGGCACCAATGAAATTTGTTCCCGGATCAGACCAGATCTTCTTTGGATGTCCTCTAATTGCAGTGAATCGTTGGTAAGTCATCAAAAAGCTCTCTGTTGACATTGTGTCTACTAGGTCTACATGAACAGCCCTGCTGGCCATGCAGCTGAAAACGACACCCCACACTTTCATGGAGACTCTTTTCTTGACAACATCTTTGACAAGGTATGGTCCAAAGAGGTCAACTGTTGTGTACTCAAATGGGGCTGAAGGTTTGGTTCTCTCAGGAGGTAAATCCCCCATTATTTGCTGGCATCTTCTTGCTTTATACTTTTTGCAGATAAGACAGTTTTCCACTACTTTTTTGGCAATTCTCCTCCCTTGAATGACCCAGCCTTTTCTTCTAATTTTCAGCAGGGTTGCAGCCACACCTTCATGACCCTCATTGTGTGCCTCTCGAGCCAACAAATTAGAGACCCATGCCTCAGATAGTAGAAGGGGGACTGCCATGCCGTCTTCTCCGAAACAATGGATTCTCCCACCACAGACCAACAATCCAGTTTCTGCCTCTCAGTACACCACCAAGCGGTGTGTAGTGTTAGCTGGAAAGGTTACCCCCTCTTGAGCAGCAAGGCAGATGTCTCTAAAGGCATCCTGTCGTTCGTAAGCAGTAATGACCCCAGTTGTTGGCACAGCCTTCCACTTTGGTGTCTTTATGGACTTGTTTCCAGACATACATTTTCTGGCAGCTCTCCACATGAAAGAAACAGTCTTGACCAGAGACATTAGGCTACTGAACCGCCTTTCATCCACCAAGTTTTGTACAGCTGCTCCAGCAGGAGGTCTCCGCTTAGAACTTTGATCTTTCTTTGCTTCGGCTCTGGTGAGTGCTGCTGCAAATGACTTCTTTTGCATATTATTAAAGCTTTCTCGAGCTGCAGTAGAGACCTCTTTTGCAGACATAATGGGCCACTCACACTCAGGGAGGTGTAGGAATTTTGGTCCTTCTTGCCACTCTGAATTAACATCAAGTTCTCTTGGTCCAGCTCCTCGAGTGATAATGTCGGCTATGTTGAGTTGTCCAGGGATCCACCACCAGTCTTGTAACTGTGTACTGCTTTGAATTTCTCCTATTCTATTAGTGAAGAAAGTTCGAAATCCATAACTCTCACGCTGAATGGCTCCAAGAATTGTTTGACTGTCCAATAAATGGATAGTCAAACACTGGCTGATCTTGATATGGGCATGCTGCTCAAAATATTTTTTAAGACGACTTGCAAAGACCGCACCACAAAGCTCTGCTTTGACTGGATCCCCTTTCTGGTTTAGAGGCGTCAATTTTGCTTTTGCCTCCACTTGTCGAACTGTTATTTTGCAGCAGTTCCACCATAAGTAGAGAACAGCACCATATGAGTTTTCACTGCCATCTGAAAAAGTAATTGCAATGGGTTCAGTAGTGACATCTGGAGGAGTAAGGGCTCTTGGAAATGCAATTTTACTTAGCTGTACATACTCCTCCAATAGATCAACCGCATCTCTGTGGAGATCATCAGACAAGGGAAGGTCCCATGTCTCTCTGACAATGTGACAATTTGGTTTTGCCTCTTGGAATGCTCTTTGGACCAAAATGGCCCCTTTTTGCCTTGCTGGTGTTGCCAGGCCAATTGGGTCATATGACTACTTGACTCAACAGCTCACACCGTGTCAATGGGTGTGGTGTCTTTATCCGTACTTCCTCTAGCAGCAAATCTTGGCCAAGTCTCTTTTTTTTTTTTTTCGCTTGGAGAAGTTGATTCTCACCATGACGTGCAACTTGTCTTCATTTGCGATGTAACCGAGGCCAAGTGCCTTATTGTTCTCCTCCTTCAGTTGATTCGGCAGGACAATCATCTGTGGTGATGTCCCCAGTTTCTCTTCCTTATTTTTGCCAGAAAAGACCCATGGTTTTAGCTCAAATCCTCCTGCTTTTAGAATCAATTCTACATTCTTTGTGATGACCGTAAGTCTTTTGCGGCAGTTGTGGGATGTTAATATGTCATCAGCATAGCTGTGTTCATGTAATACTTGATGTTCATCTTTCTGATGATTGTCTGATGATTGATGTTCTGAATTGAGGAAGGTTAGCTGTCTCTCTCATGGCGAGTTGTGCTATACAACCTGCTGGTTTGTCCCCAATGTTTACCCGTGTAATTGCATACTCCTCCAACACCTCATCCTCTGAATCACACCACAAGAAGCGATGCAGATGGACTTTCCGCTCCTCAAGCCAGACAGAATTGTACATTTTTCTGATGTCTCCCAAAGCAGCATAAGACCCCTGGCGGAACTTGAGGAGGACTGCTCGGATGGAATTGAGGCCATCAGGACCTTTCAACAACAGATCATTTAGACTTTGGCCTTTATACTTTTGACTGCTGTTCCAGACAAGTCTCACCGGGGTTGTAACAGAATGTGGATTGGGAGCGATGAGATGGCTTATGTACCAGACAGGTCCTTTCCAGGTGTTTAAAACCTCTTCAGTCAGCTTTTTTGCAGCCTGTCGGTCAACCATTTCATGAACTTGAGCACTGTAAGCCTTTTTCCACAGTGGTTCCTTGGCCAGTTGTTTCTCCGTTCTGAGAAATGTCGCCTCCACTGCTTTTTTGTTGTTTGATAATGTGGAGGGGTCCTCAAGCCATGGATAGCTTGCATGCCAATGGGGATTATCGCTGTGGTCATCAGCACCAGCATATGTCAGTCCACTCTTTACCACTTCTAATTCTCTTTCTTCAGCCAAGGTCATTTCTTTGCCACCGGGCTGGCAATTGCCACAGCGGCACCCTCCACATTTTGGGGTGCAAGCAGCACCAATACTGTCCCACTTCCACCATTCAAGGAAATCAAGAGTGGTAGCTGCAGAGCTAAAATGTCTGATGGTAGATAAGGAGCACACATGCTCTTTATACATCACTGCAGCGGTTCTCATTGATCTGGCGAAGTGGGTTCTGGATTGGTGTGCTGTAAAAGTAGCCTCTTCAAACAGCCCAGGGTGTGTTCCTGCGACTGTCTTTCCCAGTGGTCCATCCCATAATACAAGATCTCCTACAGCACGTATCTGGAACCAGCCGATCTTCTTTGTGACTTATTAACAGCTGTATCTGTCTTGGTCTCACGAGTTCACTAAGAGGGATTCTGGGCAGAACTTTTGAAGTGCTTCCTCAGTTACATGTTGATGGATGTCTGCAATGCTGTCCAGACCATAGCAGAGGAGTTGGTGGGACCTGAAGTTTCCCCTTTCTGTTCTGACCCGGATCTTTAGGAGGTACCATCTTGTGGTAACTTGAACTTTCATTCCTCCCACACCGTGGACAACCAGGGTTATGGCTTCACTTCTCAGGTTTAATTGATCGGCTGCATCATGTGTTACATAGTTGGTGTCTGATGCTAGATCAATTAGAGTCCCAATCTTTTGTCCTGCATTAGCTGTGACCTCTAATAGCATCATGATGACAAGCCACTCCACCAAACCATTCTTTGCTAGAAGGTTGGGCTGATTGGACACAGATGTTTTAGCCACTGCATTACAAAAGACATGACGACACTTTTCTGCCTGTTCAGGTGGGAGGCCTTTAATGAAATCTTCTTGAGCTTGGGTGTAGCGGCCTGCTACGTCACCTCCCACTGTAGTGTCTTTGCACCTCTGTATAGAATGCTCTCGGGCCACATCTGCCCTTGGACAGAGATAATAATGGTGCTCTGCAGTGTGTTGCTCCTTGCAGTCTGATCTTCTGCACAGAAATTCAGTTTTACAGTTCTCATGCTCATTGTGACTCTCCAGACATTTTTTGCAGCCCCCCGATTTCTTGACAGCTTCCTTATTCTGTGGCAGCTTGAGCATTCGAAACTATTTACAGAAATACAGCCTTTTTTTATGCTTCCCGTCTCCACAAACCACACATCCTTGAGACATGTTTGTTGGCTGAATAGAAGTTCTGGTTCGGGCTTGCCGTGATTCAGACCTTGGTTTTGACTCCTCATCCTTCAATTGATCCAGCTTTTCATAAATTGCTTTTTGACCTTGAAGAAATTTCAGGAAGTAGTCAAATCTTTTGTCATGTTCAGCCGCAGTCCCTTTACTGGCTATATGGAAAAGTCATTCCTTTTTCAGGCTGTCTGGAAGTTTACTCTCTATTGCTTTTGTTATAAGGGGGTTCTTTATAGCACCAGTTGCACCAAGTTCTTCAAGATCTATCAGAGCTTTTTCTACAGTTTGAATTAGCTCAACAATCTTCCTGGGCTGGTTGCCTTTAACTGGTGGAACTTTTTGAAGCTCCTCCACTATTTCCAGGGCAATAGTTGTTTTATTTCCAAAGTTATTCTCTAGAACCCGGAATATTTCATCACCTGTTGTGTAAGTTGTGAGACGATGGTCTTGTACCATTTTCTCATCCACACTATACTTTTTAACCTCTTTTGATCCAGTAGGTTCTCACTGCATCTGGAGTGCTTCCCAATCTTTCTTCCACTGATAAAACCCTCTACACACTCCAGTGAATTTTGATAGAGCAGCGGGCTTTAGTTTAATGGCTGCGGCCACAGGAAAACTCATAGAAGTGCTTAACCTTTTGGTCCCTTCTTTAGTTTGTTCTTCAATAAATTCTGCTTTTCTTAAAGTTAGTTTTGGTAATATGGTCTCAAGAGCTCTGATACGACTCTGAAACTGATGTTGCTCTGCATGAGGAGCCCAGCACTTCCAATGTTTATGCGCTGCCTTTGCTGTCTTTACAAGTTCTTGCAGATGTTCTATTATGAACCCATATGCATCTGTGCTTTTACTTGGATTCACAGTGTTCACATAGTCTGCTTGTGACTCTGCAGTTGTTATGGCTGGTGTCAGTTCATATTCCCCCAAATTTTCAAAAAATGTCTTTTGTATTAGATTTTTTAGCTCTTGAATTTTTTTCTCACATTCTGTGGTTGTTTTATCCAAATCAGCCTTTTGTTGTTCACTTCACACCTCTGGATCTGAATTTTCAGCAGCATATTGTTCTGCAACATCATCATTGGCTTCAAGAACTTTACTGGCTTCTACTGTGAGCTTTGTAAAGTTGTCCCTGAGCTCTTCCTCAGACATCATTGTATGCATCCGTTGCACATTATTGGCTAAACGGGAGAATTGACGCTTCACTGTTGTTCTAGCACTCTTCAACTGCTCTTACACTACTGAGTCAGTCATTTTGATTTTAGCAGCAGGGCAAACAACAATATTGACTTGTCTCTTTGAGGACATGTTTGGTCCAGCCAACAACTCTTAGTATCCCTCCAGTCTTTAGACTGCGGGTTTTCACTGGCAAGTTTCTACTGGTTTGATTTCACTGTGCATTTCCAACTTGAAAAGGATGATCTCTTTTTGTGAAATATAACTGGGGTTCACTCAAGGAGTCTTCATTTTAGTTATATTTATTTTTATATGATGCTCCAGTCATACAGGTGAAAACCCTCAAAAGAAACAGAAACATCTAAATTACATTGTGAACTCAACAAGACAAATACACTGTGAAAATCCAAAATAAATTTCCACCGATTTAAATAATCTAATCCTACAGTATAATAAATATTAAGGAATTTATAGTAAAATTAAACAAATAAATTAGCATTTTCTATTCACATTTGTTCTACTTTAACTAATAAACACAAAGTGCAAATAAATATATATACATTTTTTTTTTTTTTCCCCCCATCCAAACAATCAAACAGTTAAAGTCCATGTAAAACAGTATTAGGAGCTTACCGGCTGTCCTTCACATAGGGATGTTACGTGACGAGTAATGGAGGGTTTTGTTTCCATAAAGCGCGTATCGAGGCTTGCTTCATATAGGGGAGGAGCCGAAAACGATGACGTCCGAAGCCTCGCTGCCTGGCTTTACCACGTGACCGCTTCAGGAAGTGATTCAGTTTTTGCGCGGGGTTTGACAGCTTTATAAACCCCACAAGCTCCATTCAAAATGTGGGTTGGTGTAGGTGTATGGCAAGCCGTTTTAACATAAATTCGGTTTCGTCTGACTATCCGTAATTACATTCCAGATATCTGAAAATGCATTTTGACTAGACAAAACTACATTTTGACTATCCGGAATGGTAATTTAAGATATCTGCATTTACATTCTGACTAGTAAGAATAATAATTCAAGATATCTTCAATTACGTTTTGACTCGTCAAAATTCCTTTCAAGATATCTCAAATGACGTCACTGGATTTGTCATTTGACGAGGCACGTATCCGGAATTACAATTTAAGATATCTTGAACGTAATTATGACTAGTCAAAATTACAATTTTAGATATCTGACTTAAGAATGACGTTGAAGCCCCTTTGTGCTGTCCAAACAGTTGCCTACAGAATTTTATGTTTCCTGCACAAAACTGTCCGTAAATGCCACAAATTAGAAAGAGCTCGGCAATGTTGGAAATGCGGAGAACGCAAAACTTCATAAACTATTAAGACTGCTAATGATATCTGCAAAAAATGTCCTGTTTATTCATTTCCAACGAACCGAATGCAGTTAAAAACAGCTTTGAAAAGCTAAAGCTGCTTTGTCAATCATTTTCAACATGAAAGTTGTGCATTTTCAAATATCTTGTTTCGTTTTTTCTATTTTTCATTGTTTTATTGAACTTTCAAATTGCCACGTAAATCAGTGACGTTTTGACTAGACAGAACGCTAATTCAAGATATCTGTAACGTCATTTTGACTAGTCAGAATGTTCATTTAAGATATCTTAAATAGAAAAGTTGAATAATTCAAGATATCTCTTATTCATTTAGAGATATATTAAAAGGAATTTTGACTAGTCAAAATTATAATTCAAGATATCTCTAATTTAGTTTTGTCTAGTCATTATTTGCTTTTAAGATATCTATAATTCAATTTCCACTAGTCAAAACTACATTTCTACTATCCAAAAATACATTTAAGATATCTTGAATTATGGACTAATTAGAGATATCTTTAATTAGAATTATGACTAGTCAAAACTACAATCGAGATATATTGAATTTACTTTTTGACTAGTCATAATTAAAATGTAGATAT
>VMRN01000095.1:1274785-1308349 GCA_010277015.1 Poeciliopsis turrubarensis | reverse complement strand
CATCCATCCATCCATCCATCCATCCATCCATCCATCCATCCATCCATTTTCTGTTCACCCTCATCCCCAGTGGGGTCAGGAGGTGCTGGTCTGTCTCCAGCTATGTTCTGGGCGAGAGGCAGAGTCACCCTGGACAGGTTGCCAGCCTCCTGCAGGCTGTTTGTACAGTTAAACAAAATATTTTACATTCTCATTGTTACTGACTGATTCAAATAAAATAATTCCATCAAGTATCATCTAGTCATTGCTACTGTAGATATTTTCCTCAAGTACCTAGGCACCAATATTTCATGAATACGGTTAATGTAGTACCAAACATTTCCCCGCTATCATGTTGCAACATGACAATCCACATAATTTAGATAAACCGGAACTAAAATGTCAACTGCAGAACTTGAATGACATTATATATTTTTGATTCTCATTTCTGCCAGATGTGGGAGCAGATTTTTCTTTAAAAAACATTGGAAGTTTTGTTTTCTGTGATGGTATATTAGGGCCATTAAAGATTAAAAAAAAAAAAAAACAAGTAAAAAAAAAAGAGTAGTAAATTTGTGCCAAGAAACTAAGAAATTTATAAATTAATCTCATAAATTTGAGAAAAAATTAATTTCTGAGTTTGAAATAGCAAAGCATTGCAAGAAAAAATAAATACATTTTGAGATTAATAAATTTTTTAAATATATTTCTGACATTTCCAAGTGTTTAGTACAACATTACAGTGTCTGAGCTTTTTTCTATCAGATTTTTAACTTTTAAATATCAAAAATTCCTTCGTTTTTGTCTAGCAAATTTCTGGGATTATAAATATCTCAGTTTTTTTGGTGGAAATTTACTCCTTTTTTTCCACAATGCCTCTAATACGCCACAGCTTGAAATGTTTGGACCAAATTAGTGATTTTGAGCAGGAAGTTCTGGAGCGTTGGACATGATTTTTTACACCACAAATACTGTAGATAAACTTTTTAGTTACAAAGCTTTCAACAGTGGCTCACCACTTTGCAGAGGAAACACAGTTTATTAATGGTCCTTACTGTTAAAAATGCTTGAATTCTAAGATGTTAAAAATGTTATATTTTGCTTTTGTCCAACAGAGTCTGTTCACAATGATTTTTTACAAGTCACCGTTAGTGTCAACAGTCATTAAATACATTTCTTAATCGGTCAGCAGTTACTATGTTTATTAGAGACAGTACATACTGTGCTTTGTATAAGCAGTTACACCTCTTGAACGCTCCGTCTCTCACTTCATTAAACTATTGCACTGTGATGTATGGTGGCAGAAGAATCATGTGGTGGCATTTTTTTTTTCCAGCAGGTGAAAATGGAGCTAAATCCAGGGACAGTAGTTCTCCTTTTAGCAGAATAAACTTAAACATACTGCTAAGAATGATATTGTATTAGAATGGCACAGTCAAAGTCCTGACTTAAATCCAACTGAGAATTTTTGACAAGATTGAGAAATTACAGTTTAGACCAATAAAACTGAGGCTAAGCTGTGTTGTCTGTTAAAAGTTTGCATAGTTTATGAGGTACAGTGTCTTGATCTGTCACATGAAATATACATAACATAAACTGATGATTCTGGTTGTCACATGAAGAAAAGTGGAAGTCGTGGAAAAACTTTTGCAAAGCACTGTGAAACTGAACAGTGAACATGAGCGTTAGCACTATTAGCAGCCCAAGACATTGTTGCCTTGGAGGAACAATGTCTTGGGTTAAATTCCAAACCTGAGGTCTTTCTTTAGGGCTTTGCATGTCTTCCCTATGGATTCTCCTTGGGTTCTCCAGTTTCCTCCCACAGTCCTAAGCTTAATTAGCAGCTTTAAATTGCTCATACGGTGTGTATGAGTGATTTATTTATGATTGTTTGTCCAAAGCGTGTCTGTTTTGTCCCCTGATGGACTGACAACCTTCCACGGCACACCTCACCTCTTGCCTAATGGCTGCTGGAGATAGAAAAACTGGTTACAGAGGACAAATTTACTGTTTAAGAAATCCTGTCAGAAATCTGTGATTGTTGGGTTATAACCAATTAACACAGAGTTTCAGAAAATAATCAATTGAAACTCACTCTGACATTAGGGAAGCATAGAATTTCGGGTGGTTTTCAGTAAGAGTTGTTGAAAATGGTTGACAATTTATCAGGTGTATGAGTTTCAACCATATTGTTCAGGAGCTTTGCTGTTGTCTTCCATAAAGGAACTAAAGAATGGAGAGTTTTTATCAGGTGCAGTAACAGAAGACAGGAGTGGCTCCAACATTGATGTTTGATTAATGCATGTCTATATTCATTGTCTCGTGTGTGACATGTGATGTATTTGTTTGTAGGACTTTGCCAAGTGTGCTTATCAGCTGACGTTAGTGTTCAGAAAGAAATACAGCAAAGACATTTCTGGGTGCGGCCTTTGAAACTTTTCCGCTTCTTTGAAGCAGGTAATGTGCGTTTGAGTCTTTAGTTAAGCTCATAAAAATGCAAAATACCAGATCACATCATTATCAAAACATACACAAATCACAAAGGAGACTGAACAACACCAAAAAAACGCTGCCTCAGCTTTACTGAGCTTACTGTGACTCTTAAGCAATTGATCCCACCAAAAAGCCTCAACACGCAAACAGAAATGGGTGAAAACTTGAATGGGGAACTTTGAAAACTGATGTTAATTTACACTGTGTTTCAAGGCTCTTCGCTCATCCATCAGTGGAACGTAGTCCTCAAGGACATTCTGTCTCATCTTCCAGCTCAAGTGGAATTTATAAATGCTTCAAATCCACATTTCTGACCAAACCAGCTGGGATGAAGTCAAAATGTCTAATAAATCACAATTTTAGCATTAAGCTGCAATGCAAAAACCAACAGATTGGGAAACAAAAGTGTAAATGAAAAGATCCAGGGACAACAAAAGCACAACAAAGGTACTGAAAAAGAAAGGATATAATTTTCCTTTTTTGCTTTCTTTTATACAAATATGATTTCCTCAGTCCATAATTTGCAGCTTTCTGGCAGCAAGGCTACAAATAGCCAAAGTAGAGCAGCAGGGGCAGCAAGGAGGTGACGCCTGCAGCCTGTCTGCAGACCGCCGAGCCTCGCAGGATAGCGTTGGATGCGCTTGGACCATCTACCTTCGGAGCCTGGGGATCAGACTGAAAGGAAAGACAATGCATGGTTTAATGACTCTAAATGACTTGTGATGCAAAGATAAACAGATACCTCAGTCTTAAGACAGACTCTTAAGATTAGCTGCAGACAAAGCAAAGGCCTACTTCTGTTCAGTTACATTTCTATAAATGTGTCCAGATGTTTGCTGTGTTGCCTAATGGCCTGGTGATGAACTTCAAACAGGACTCATATCTTCCTTCCATTGCTGTTTTCTTTTTCCAGAGACTCAGTGTGAGGCTGTGAGTGAAAACAATTGCATGTCCAGTTCAATGCGTGAACTACAAACACTTGGTTGGCAGTTTTATTATTGTTTTGAGAAAAGTTTTTACAGTTTTGATGTTGCTCCTAATAATGACTGCCCAGCCTTCAGAAGCTGCACTTATAGTTAAAAAGTGATCTGGAAGCCTGAATATTTTGATGAACTTTTTCCCTCAGTAAAAACGCACATTAAATTGCCATTGTTTATGAGCTTTAGAAAAATCCTCACCACATTTTTATTAGGACATATTAAACTTTTACATTCCACAATGACCTAATCAAATCAAGTTAATTAAGGGTGACAGAAATATAATGAAAGGTTGTTTTTGTAATTTTAAAATCATGAAGTGAAAGAATAAAAACAGTCTCATGTGAAGTTATTTAAATTAGCATGGCCCAGCATGTAAAAGGTATGTTGGTATTTTTGCTCCATTGCTTATGATGCTACAAGCCAACGGCTGGGTCATCTCCCGACGACCCGGTTCTGCTTCCACTAAATGTCAGTCCAGTGCATAGCAGTGCCTTATTATTGCAGAATGACATTTACAGTGAACTTTAAAAGTCGGCAGATAAGCAACGATCCCATTTCACCCTCAAAGGAACTACAAAGACCAAGAGTTTACAGAGAAGGCAGCAAAGATTGCTTTGGCAATCACCGTCAGACGAAGGTCAGACACTTCCAGCAGCGAGGTCGGATTAGGACCCTGTGATGATTTGATCACTCAGCAGACTGCTTGGTGGTCTCAAATAAAATTGTTTCCAGGAAGAAAAAGACTGAAACTGTTTAATGTGTTTGTGGTTTCTGAAACTTAGGAGAAAAATGTCTGTTTAAAAATATATGAAATAAATTATTTTAGCCAATACTGATACTGCTGTATTAATGTAAATGGCCAATGTGGTAAATGGACATACCTTCTTTGAAGTTTTTACCGCAAAATTGTTTTAAAACAGGCAGAATGATATCATAAACTTTATATGAACATCTTTGAAACAGATTCATATTGTTCATTCAAATGACTACGATTTTATTAAAGCCACTTGCATTTTCCAGTTTATACTTACTGAACAGACATCAACAGTGGTGTTTGAATGTAGTTTCTGAGCCTGCAATGAAAAAATGACAAAAAAAAATAAAAAGATCACAAACCAAATAATATTTTAACAGTTAAGCCCAACAAAATTATTCAAACACTGAGAGATTTAAATATAAATCTCTGTTGATTTGACCAGCAACATTAATGTTTTAAAGTTACCCAGACAGAGTCCTGGCTTGAATCTCTGTAGAAAGATAAAGATTAGGGTGATGGTACACAGGTCTTCTACCCTCAAACACTTGGAGCTCATCACCAAAGACAAACAGGTGATGTTTCATGGGAAACATGTTGAAAGAACAATTTGATTGTTGTAATTTTATTTTTATTTATTTAACCTTGATTTTACCAGGATAAAGTTGGATCTTTCCCCATCAGAACATGACTAGACATTTCACACAAGCCTTTTCACAATACTGAAGAGTAACGCTCTGCCTCCACCATCACCTGAAGAGTTCCTTTACCTGGGGAAAAATGTTGATTTCTGACATGGCGTTGCTCTTCATCAGCTGTATCATTGCTAGCTTTAGATTGTGGAATGTGGATCTTTAATTGCTTTCTAGGATGGCATGAAAATGAACTGCAGTGTGCGTCTACCTCCGTTCCCTCTGATTCATTACAGAAAGGTCACTCTGGATCTCACATCTGTTCTCCGCCTGGAAACCACAGAGTGAGCAACTGTCCCACTAAAGAGTAATTTCTTCAGACGGCCCGAGGAGGGAATGAAAGCATGATTTGTAGTATGTGGAGCATAACTTGCACGACTTGAAATATCTCTCTGCAGATTTTTACCTTACCTTTGTTCCCATAAAAGGAGACACTGAGGATACAATAACATACTCAAACAATTGGTAAAATCTTGGCTGGCCATTTAGGTTAATTAATTTCTGCCTCAAGACATTTGGCAAACCCTTCCTAAGTTCACTTTGCAATTCATTTGGTATGGAAATATGAAACTTTTCCTATAGATGAGAGTAGAGCTGGATTTTTCCCATTCTTAATGCACATAAACAAAATCAATAAAAATACGTGGGAGGAATGCATGTTCCTCCCTACTGAGAACTTTAGTCATTTAATTTAATGACTTTTCATATCCTTTCCGCAACTTTTTTTATGGCTAGCTCAAACTGGATTTCCAAGCTATGGTAAAAAAAGAATAAATAGCTTATTTTGTTGCATAAACAGAGTAATGAATATGAAACAACAGTGCACTGAGATTAAACTGCTGAGGTAGATGCTGTTGTACTGCAGCTGACACAAATGTTAATGTGATTTGGAAAGATAAAAATCAAGAACTGCTGTTGCTTTTTGGAGTATCACATGATTTGTATAGAAGAGTGATACAGAAATTGTAGCTCTAAATATACCAGCAGATTTAAAATGCTGGTTGGAACTAAAACCATTAAGATTCTTCTATTAACACTGTAAAACAGCTTAATCTGATTACCTTGGTGTGTAGTTTTGTACACATAATGCCAGATGGTTTCATTGTTTTTAAAAGTATTGCAACCTGTTGAACTTTTCCACACTTTGTTAGGTTATAAACACAAATTAATAAAATAATGATGTATCAGTTGCCTGACTCAGTACCAGAATCAGAATCAAAGGCCAGATTGATATCAGATTTTGACTTCATAACATTGCAGCAGCGAAACAACTTTGGCGCAGTTACACAAGAGCAACTAGGCAAGCCGTATCTGGTGAAGTGTTGAGTTGAAGTGGAAACATCTGCTTTATGGTACATGAGCAAAACACCGCCAACCTTCTTACTGGACGTTACTAATCTGCCTTAGAGGTTTAAGGCTTTTCATTTCTTTTCCTTCTGCAAAAAGTTGAAGAAGAAGTTGAGACCATTTCTTCAGGCCTACAGAATACATGCTTCTTAATGTAAAGTTTTATTTACCCACTCAAACAATGTATTTTGATGCTGTTTGCTGAAAAATGGCTTGGCAACACCTGGTTAAGCTCTTTATTTCTTGAAGTTGGTCCACAATGTAGAACATTTTATAAACTGTGATTGAATTTGAGTTGAAATTACAACCTCAAAAAATAAAACAAATTGAACGTTTTATTAACTTTATCACCTTGAATCTTGTAACTACAGTTTTTCAATCACATAAATGATATTTGCAAGTATTAAATATTGAAACAACAGACTTTTCTTCATAAGCACTCTGCTGAATTAAAATTTTCAAGTTTGTGTTCTATGAATTCATTCTTAATTCATTAATTGAAGATCAAATTTTCACATAATGTCTGAAGTTCATATTTCAAATTACATAGCACCAGAAAGTGACTCGCAACTTCATGTACATAGTTTCTATTCCTTCAGACAATGAATCTGTTCATTGTCACATTCATTTGAGCTCTGCATTTGACTGTCCTGTTCGTTATAATGTTATAAAATTTTCAACCAAGGTTTAAATATAGGTGAGTCATTGAAACTAGTTATTCTGGTAAAAATTTGTTTTTTTTTTTCATAAAGTTTATGAACATCTTCCTATGTTTTTCGAAAACATGACCTCCAAAGCTCGTTAGGAACCAAAGTTTTAAAGGTGATTGGATTAAAATACACTTACATACATCATGTTTGCATGCTCCAGATCCACTCCGAAAAGTCACATTACCATGAAGTAAACATATTTATCCAGAGCAGTTTCTACATGCTTAAAATCAGAATATTTTCATCAAGCTATATTGTAGGAATAACTATGACAGCAAAAAAGATGATGGCATATGATCTGCTTTCCTGTTTCCTCTACAGGAAAAATAAAACAAACAAACTTTTTAGCATTTTGTTAACACAACATTTATAAATACAGATTATGAAGTAAAGGAAAGAAGCTGGATGTACTTTAATTGACATAAAAATTTGGTGACCACAGACAAAAACACAAGTCAATTTTCAATTTGCAATAATGACTTTACCCTCTTTCAATCATCCCACTCAATTTGGTGTTTCTCTTCTTTTTTGTATCAGCTATGATGTTCTGTGAAGAATGAAGTTAATTGTCTGTATATGATACAGTCGTTATGTTCTTTTCTTATTAGACAATTTTTTGTCCCTGCAGACTCACACACACGTCATGTCAGAGAGCCCTCTGATGACGGTTCCGATGAAACAATTCAGGTGTGTTTTACAGAAGGACCGTTCATTTTGATGAATTAATTACATGAGCTTTACCTTGGAAAATTTTTACACAATCAAGTGCTGTTTTTTAGATATAAAAGTTCTGATTGGAAGCTTTGTTTTCAAGTGTTTTTTTTTTTTGTTACTCCCATAAATGTGACGCACAAGTGACATCCGCAAACAATAGAGGTGGATGACAAACAGATAACTTTTTCATCAAAAAAAATGATCTGACAGTGGGAAAGACGAGTTAGGGTTAGCCGTGTTTCCATTGGTCATAACAATATGCAAATTAGAAAATACCTGTTTTTTTTATGAAAAAGCGCAAATTTCGTAAAAACCCACATTTTTAGACAAGGTGGTTTCCAATCGGTATCAAAGTCAGTGTATTTCACAAAACTGCAATGAACCATGAGACATGTGATCAACAGTCAGATTTGAATACTTGTGGAAACAATGAAGAAGAAGACAGGAAGTGGTAATCATTACATAACATCAGCAAGAAACAGAAATGTTCAGGACGTTTCCAGGGAAATATTATTTTCAAAGATGCTTCATAAAACATCAAAGGCTTGAAACATTTAAAAACCGAATGGTGCAAAGAGATACTAAAAACAATCTGATAATTGAATAACCTGAATGACAGATTAAAAACAATAAATATCTTTGTTGTTGAGCTCAACTGTCTATTTATTACATAATTTAGAATCAGAAATGGTTTTGATTCGAGAATGTTGCTTTTTTGTCAATAGGTTGTTTTTTGATTAAAATGCAATTAATTATTTACACATTCTGCAAAGACCCAATTAAAAGTTTCAATTGAGAAAAATCATTACTTTAAAGACCAATTATACTGTCTCTAAAAACAAAAGAATCTAAAAACTATAGAATATTTAAAGCTCCTCTTTTAAACAAAATTGATTCTTAAAAATGAAAACTTTGCTTTTAACATAAAAGTAAACATACCTTAGGTAATATGTTAGCACTTGATGGCTTTTAGATTTTCTGGTTGATTATATTTGTGCTTGCATGGGTGTGTGCGCGTGTGCGTGTGTGTGGGTCGGGGAGTTGTGAAACAAGGAGAGATCAACAAGAAGTCGACCTTCTGACAAGTCTGTCCCAGGAGGATGTCACTTCTGACAACATAGTTTTTCTTGACGCTAGCATATGGACTCATAAAACCCACACACACGCACACACACACCCACGCACGCGCACACGCACGCACACACACACACACAGAGACATTCTCTGGGGAAGCATTTAAACACAGCAGCCCTCTCTAACTTGTGGTTGGCATGTTATCAGAGCGGTCCTGACAGCACACACGCATCACCGCACCACCAAAGCTCATTATCAGTATGGACAGTGTTGGCGTGTGACACTGAGAGCACTGGTTTGTATTTGTGTGTGCATGCTGGCGACTATGATGTGAGTCCATCTGCTCACTGTATGGTTGCACAATAAATGTTTCCAAAAACCAAATAGAATTGATGCTTTTGAAGGAAAAGCCATTTGGGATAAAAAAAAAAAAGATAGTAAAGTAAGGAAAAGACATGAAATTTCTGAAAGCATCTTTTGAGCCACCAGAACAAAGCGGCTAAATAACACCAGTAATGTGATGTGTTTTATGTGAAAGTTTTACTGAATGATAAAAACTCAAAGCTTGAGAGGCTTTGTATATAGAGTTTTTTTTTAAATGAAGTTAAAGCAGTGACAAATAAGCTAATGGAAAGATTGGATTTTCCATAACCTGGCCTTCACCTTCCCATGCAATCCCACTATACTCTCATCTCCCTTTACTGTTCTGTCTCGGATTTATCTCACCGACATCGATTTCTCAATGCTGTCAACCAGACCAAACAGCAAGTTGAAGGAGAAGGTGTGAATGATGATGTTCATATTCTGTGCTGTTTTAGAATTGTCAATCATCCTCATGAACACGCTGCTAAATGTGCTAATGGTGGAGACACAATTCACTATGCAAGAAAAACCATTTATCTATCCTCAAGCTAACATGCTCTGCTTAGAAGCTGCATCATAACAGAGAGCAAGGTGATGAAAAAAAGCACAAAGGGAGCGCCATGCACATTTGCATGATTGACAGGACCAATGACCACCTACTGCCTCTGATTTGTTGTTTCTAGTTAACACTGACAGAAGGAAGACGAGCTTGGCCTTACAGATTATCTGTCTCATAGAATACTGTCTCAATATAGTTTCAACAATTACGTAAAAAAGTGAAACATGTCATGACATCACACAGTACTTTTCCACAAAGTATGTCAAATTGACAGATCAGAAGTGAGCTCAGCCAGAGTTGTGCGACAGACTTTTAGTTTGTCTCACCTGTAAGTTGCCACAGAAGTGGTAGAGACTGGAGTCAGCGTTGATGTGGTTGTCTATGGTGTTGGGGTTGCGTTCACGGTTTCTTTGGTAGGGCGTGGTGATGGAAGTGGTGGTCTGAACAGGAGATATCGGCGGCCACATGCCGATGTCCGTTCCGTTCCCGAAGGCCTGGATGGCGTTACCTACAGAAAACAACAGCGATAATCTCAAAATGTCAGCTTGGCATTCTCTCTGTAGGTGAGTCAGTGTTAGATAAGATGAGATGGTAAAGAAGGATTTCCAGTGTGCGAGTTTAACACCCACCTGAGTCATATCGCGCATCACAATGTTGCTATTCCCCATGTTAAAATAAAATTTTATATTGCAACCACAATTAAAGGAGAGTTAGAAGGTACTTAAGTTTTGTTATCACTTCCTCCCATTATAAATTCACCACACCGCCAAAAACCTGAGTGCTGACGTGACTTTTTGCCATTAGAGTCCATTAGCGGCCCTATTAATAGTCTGCTGTGGCTTTGATGTAAAGCACAAACGCACACATCAGAAGAATAGCTGAGCTTTACAGAGCTACTGTTTGACTATAATGATATGCTTCCTTCTAACAGTGAATTATAATCCTAATGCTGCAGTAACACGGCGACGGGCGGATCTGCATAACAGCTCTTTAACCCCACAGAAACAGAGGATGTGAAGTGTCACAATGACGTTTACAAGGTGAGATGTGCCAGAGTGTTAATTTGTAATGTGATTTTTAGCTAATTAAAAGTAAATTACTGAATTAAGTTTTGCTCCAAAGATAAGGAATCAGTTTTTTATTATTATTATGATAACTATGTGACATATATAAGTGCAAGGGTAGCTTTGTGAACCCAAACAAAAATTTAACCTGAAAGTACTTTTGTGCAGGCTGGGTTCTGTTGAAAAAGTTCATGTTGGGAATGGAGGATAACTTCAGTCTGAAAAAAAATAATTATAAATTGCTCACAGCATTTGAATTAGTTTGATGCCATTTCCTTTGTGAAACAGAAAGTAATGGCTTGAGCAAAAATAAATCAATTCTATATGATCTGATCTAATGACACTGTTATCTGTCACATTCATTTTTTGATGAAAAGTTTTGGCACAAGGATGAGGTGCTTTTTGTTTTTGGCCATATCAAAATTGGTTTATTTTACAAAACTGCAAACACTTTTTTTCACATCATACCAGTAATGTGATCAACAACCGGACGTTGCCATTGGGGCAAACCATGAAGAAGAAGATGACAGGAAGTGGTAGGAGGACAATCACATGATCAAACTTATTCACGTGTGATTTTAACTATGTTTCTTATTTAATGGAAACACTGCAATTGTTAAAATTCTATTAATAGAATATCAACAAAGTTTTGCTCAAATTGGTAATGGAAACGCACCAAGTGAAGTTTATCAACTAATGTAGCTAATGGACATAAACGATTATAGCTGTATATCAACAGCATGATTGTACACCAAGTAAAGTAAAATAACTTTAAACCTGGTCAAAACAAACATAAAAATCACACAATCTCAAGAGTTTGAGGTCAACTAACCAGGTCCATCATGTCCTTCTCATGTTTTTTCATTTCTCACCAAAGATACTTCAACTCTAACAAGACTGAGACAGAAAACTTATCCAGTCTGGCAAAGGGCAAATTCCTTCATCAGCTGTTGAAACTCAAAGTTTGGTCTTCATGACTTTGATGCTCAATATGTTCAACACAAAGCTGTCAAAATTAGTCCCAATGTCCCCAAAAGCTTAACGACTAACAACAGGTTTGACAGACTGCAATCCCTCAAGAAGCAGGTTCAAGTTATCTCACAATAAACTCTGTGGATATTCTGACATTAGATCATGAGCCTGTCAGGAAGCAGATATCTGGATGTTGATTGAGCCGGGCATTTAAAGAGACTGGTGAGAACTGAGCCTTGTTGCTTTCTATCTTTTCTTGCCCTTCCTCTGCTGGAAATGACTTCGGATTAAACACACTGTGACCTAAAAAGATATTTGCAGTTGGTTCCACTTGGCAAGTTTAATACAATAAAGTATTAAGTAAAATCTGGAGGAGAGTCGACACATCCTTAAAAAGTCTCACATAGAAAAACATTTGCAATTGGCAAATCCCAGATTACAAGCTGAATATTATAATATTATAATATTACAAATTGAATAGTAAACTGAGGTTGACTGAAAATGTGCCAGGCAGGTAAATTGATATAGTTTTGTTTTAACACCTTTCTTGTTCTAAACTAAACCTGTTTTTTTTTGTATTTAGTTGAACATTTTTGGAGTAAAAAGTAAACAAATAAGAAAATAAATAGTAAGCACAGACTGTTTTTTTCAGCATCCTTGTGGTCTGACAGGGTCCATTTTTGCCAAAAAGAGACTGAATACTTTTGTTTTTGCTGATGTTTTTGTGCATGAGTAGCTGGAAACAGCAGAAGGCTGATGAGCACATTGGAAGAACTGATGGCTCTTTTCTGTCGTGTCTGCCTCCTCACCTAAAGCCTAATTACAGTTGGCTGTGTAAGCGCTCTCTGCATGAATCTTACAGTATTCCCGATCAAACTCATTTCTGTTGTCTACAATTTATACAAATTATCTTTCTGAGATAATTTAGTACACAAACAAACAGGTAACAGCATATGTGACAAATATTTCAGAATGTTTCACAAAGTGTGCTTAATTGTTTTATGTAGAGATCAGTGTGAAATTGGGTTTTCAGCTCTGTCAACATATTTGGCAGGAAAAAAAAACATGGCAGCAGCATCCAGAGTAATTATTTTCAGTGAAATGTGAAACGTAATTTATGATAATCTCGTTTAAGTGGTGTTGCTTGGCCCTGTTTGGAGCCCGAAAAAGAACCAGTGGGTTTAACCTGCCCTCATACAGATTAAACTTCACCACTTGGAAGTATTAATATAAAGGTTTCGCAGTAATCCTCCAGCGAATTTGCATAGTAAATTCTGAGATGGAGTGTTAGGCTTTTCACTGCAGAGGAATTGGTATTTCTGTCCCTGTTGAGTCGTGAGACTTAAACAGGGACATGGTTATATTTTAGTACAGTCAATACTGTACTAAAATATAACTATGTAACTATTTCTTTATGAACATAACCATAGATAAACATTTTCTAGACCAAAGTATCTTCCGAAACAAATCATTTGGATTTAATACCCACAATACAAAAAGAACAGCTTCAGAGGAAATATGGCGAAAATATTTCATGACGTTTGAGGACAATTGTATAAAAATTACAGAAAAACATCCATTGAATTGTACTTTTTAACACTTTAAATAAATAAGATGAAACAGCTGAAATACACAAAGTGGTCCTTACTTTAATGATATATTTTTTTCTGTTAGCCCTTTTAAGGCTTAATAGGTGATGGAAATGTGTCATTGGAAGAAAATATTGACAATTTTTAAAATATATATTTTCTGAACATTTTGAAATTAAAACACAAATGACTACTGAATGATTTTCCAACCAGCGAGCTTTTCTAGTTTTCTGGGGGAATCACTCAATAAAAGCTGTGGAAATACCTTACTTAAAAAAGTTTTCCTTGTTTTAATTTGCAAACCCAAACATTCATGCAAACATCTAACCACACAGTGCATTTCACCAAACATGATACAATCTTCCCACCGCAGCAGGTGCTGCTGTTTGCAGGGAGGACTCCCACTCCGACATCTTCATTTACTACTTTATGTCTCACTTTACACACACAGGGATTGTTGTAAAGATAGAATTCAGTTGGCTGGTGTGACCTTTGCATTTCCAGAGAACGAGCCATGGAAAAGCTTTGAATATATTAAGACTTCTGTGTCGTTTTGAGAGTATTAAAGCTGCAGATATAAATCTCAGCTGAGGAGTCACACTGCAAACGCTGATAAACTGAAAGACAAATTACAGGACCAAAATGGATTTGCTATCTTCTCACCAGATATTCTTCATGCTTTTATCAAGTTAAGAGAAAAACCACATGAGGAATATCTCAAACTGCAGACTCTGTTGGCTTTTATTTTAATAGGGCCAGAGGCCACAAAAGAAGGGTGCACGCTTCAGAATTAAAGGCTGATATATTCAAATCTGTCTTAATTAGGAAATTCCAGCTCTCCCATGATAAGAAGTATAAACTGCAGCACACGGGCTCTCTACTTCTGCCCTTTCTCCATCTTCCTGTCTTTCTCTGTTGCCGTGACCCTGTGGCTGGTGTGTGTCAGGATCTTTAGAGTTGTCAGTTCCAGTTACTGCTGAGCAAGCTTAATGAGAGCAGAAAGAGGCAGGGCATGAAAGGACAACGGCTGAGAAAGGAAAGGATGAGCGCTGCCAAGTGGAAGGGGAACGAGTAAAAGAAGGCGTAAGTGATCGGAAAATGCGGAAATGGTGAGAAAAAAAATAAAATAAAGTCAACAACTGAATCTCTTTATTCAAACTGACAAGACATTGAATAGCATAAAAACAGATTTAAAGCTTTCTTTAACCTTCTCTGGTCTTGAACTTTGAGATGTTACACTGCAGGAATGCACTGATCCACTTGTTTCACTTCCGGTAAAGGTATTGATATCTGAGGTTGAGTATTGTCCAATATCAATATGATACAGAAGTTTCTTTTTTTAAAAAAAAACATAGACATAAATGTACTGATTACAAATGAACTAGGTCACTCTGCACCAGTGCAGCACACTTACACACAGCAACAACTGCTGAAACTTGAGTCAAACATGTAAAAACAAAACAACTTTCATTTGTTCAGTTGGCACAGTTAGGAGTAGAACAGCCAATGTAAAATAAATATTAAAGAAATTGAAACTGATAGAAACAATACGTTGACTAGCTTTGTGAGATAGAATGATCGCCCTAAAATAATGGCCTTAGTAATTTTGGGGTGAAAAAAGTTATTTTTGGCAAAAAGACTGACTTTGTTAACAAGGAATAGCATAATAAGATAAACCAAGCAGGGTGGAATAAAAATAACAAAGAAGTAGAAAGAGAAGGGCAAGAGACAGAAGAGTTGGTGAAAATGAGGCAGCATCTTGTTGGTGTTTTCTCATCCCCTCGCTGTCATTCTGATGGGGAAAAACCAAACCAGCAACTTTGCTTCTGCAGAGCAGAAACACCGGCAGCAGCTCGTTTCTCTCGTTGTCACTAAAGCTCATTATTTTCACCGTTGGTGACTTTCCAAGGCACACAGTGATTTAGGAATGCTGTGATTAACGGGCTGCTTGTCACAGGTGTCTTGTGGTTCATTGTTTTATCGACTGAATCAGTAACAAATTCATTAGCAACGCGATTCCACCTTCTGACGGCGTTGACTGATTTTCAAACTAAAACAGCAATATCCATTACTTTAGGCTATTTTTGTAACACTGCTGCAGTTTGAAAAAGTTATGTGTTTAATTGTTATTTTCTTTCCAGTTTTTTTTTTTCTCGCTGACTGTGTCGGTAGCCAATAGCATGTCAAGCTATTGGCCTAGGTATTTCAGCCTCCAAGGTTTCATTTTAATTTCAGTACTTTTAATATGATCTACAAAAATAAAAAAGAAAATCCATTAATAGGTGAATTTTGCGCTAATATTTTGGAGGTACACAGAAATTTACATGGCACTTTTTTACCACGTCTGAAAAATTGATGTGTTCTTTGTCTATTGTACCACCTTTGACCTAAAAACTATATCTCCATTTTCAGAATCATGATGTATAAATGAAGTACTTAATGCGGAGACAACTCTTCCATTTGATTAAATCTTTTTCTTTGTTCATTATTCTATACATTTGAACAAGATTAAAGTATAACAAATGGATTACAAATCCATCTCACTTGTCCTTGAGTAACATTTTCCCAGCTTGACCCCTTCCTCCGTCCTCCAAAGAAAAATCAATAAAGAATCACATTACATTAAACTGAGCTGTGAAAAAGGCAGTAGCTGATAGTCTAATATCAAAACAGAGTAAATATAATCATTGAAAGAAACAATTCATCTGATTTGAAAAGTTCTTCATGTCAAGTTCTTCCATTTGAAGTGCAGCAGAACACACAAAAAATAATTTTCAACGAATACTGGATAAATAAATTAAAAACATTTCTGTAACTAACAAAAAAAAAACTGAAAAGACTGAATGCAGATTATGATCAATATGCAGGTGATTTATTATACTGTTGGTCAGTAAAACGGGCCATGCAGTAAGAGACAGCAGCCAGACATATCAGTATTGACTGTAGGATCACATAGTATTCCTTCCTGACTGAAGAGTTTATTTAAAGGAAGGCAGTGATGGGCATCACTAACTGAAACATTAGTAGGACTAACCCTAAAGCACTAATTATAAATCTTAGATCCACTAATGCAAAATGCTACACCAACATGCTATTTAGGGGAAGTTAATGCTAAAGCTAAATTCAGCCATGTTCATGCTTAAGATTAGAAAATATTGATCAGAAGACTACCATAGCATTGTAGTCTTCTGATCAATATCCAGATGAATGTGGTTTACACTGTTTTTTCTTTTCCATCAAGTTTTATTGCAGGCTATGCTGCATTACTGCCCCCTTATGGCCAAGAGAGATATCGTTGAAGTAATTAACTGAGCTAAAGTTCGTAAAATTTATAATTATTTTGATAGGTTGACATGTGACTTAATTATGTTATATTTGCTAGAATGAATTAATAAAAAAAAAATGTAACACCTTGAAATGAAATGTTAACATAATGTGGACAACTGCCTTGTTTCACTTCTCTGAATGTCCATCGCCCTCAACAGGATTCAATGTGTGACTGCACTCTGTTCAGGAGGTGGTTTGGAACAGACCTTTCTCTCCTGGTTTCAATTTTATAGTTGCTGAGTATTGCTAACTCTGTATCTGAGTTTACCTTTCTGACCATGCAGGGCTTCTGTCAGAAAACACACAGGATATCAGTAGATGTTAAGCTGGTTACCACAACCTGTAGTCCTTCAACAATGCATTCTGGGTACAGAATAATCATGTTTGTTGCACCTTATTATGAGTGGAGAACATGAGGAATCTATCCAAACAATTTGTATATATGACTTTTTGCATGCATTTTTGTTGCTAACTTCCCAGCTTGTTTGTTAATGTGAGTGTGGTATTTGTTGCATTTTGCTAAATAATTTTTTATTTTATTTTATTTTTTAAAGCAACAATGTGAGAAGAAGAAACATAATTACTGTGTAAGAAGTCCCTGTTAAAAAAGGGACTTTTTTAACAGTCCCTTTTAAAAAAATCATCCAAATCATCCTAAGGTGTGAGTGTGTGCAGAGTGGTCTGTCGGATTTGTGTGTGTGTTACCCTGTGATGGACTGGTGACCTATCAAGGGTGCATCCCACCCCTTGCCCAAGGACTGCTGGTGACAGACATCAGTACATCGAGCATCATTAAAAAAGTATCCCAATCCGCCATAATGTCTCCACTCATTAACTCTTATAAAGTCAACAAAACAGACAATTGGTCAGTTTCATTTAATAAAAATGTTCGTAGGGTGCTGTACGATCAGCTCCACAAACCAATGCAAACCAAACTTGTCATTTTATTGTAAGACCTTTGAGGTCAATCCCAAGGACTGGCAGGCCTCAGGGAATTTGAGGATATGTAGTGAACATTTTTTACAAGTATATATTTCCAACTTTTGTAAACTCTGTTGTCAATGAGCCCAGCTGCATGAGCTACTTCTACAGACAAATTAGCTCAACTTGAACAAGTAAAAACCATAGCTATCCTGAGAAAAACAACATGAGCAGAATTGCAATCACTCTGCTGAATAGTTCCATCGCCCTCTTCCTTCATGGCACCACAATGTGATTAGGTGAAGTAGATGTAAATAGTCAATAGACAATAGATGGAAGGATGGGTGTTGATTATGTATGTAACAATTTCATTAGATTAGCACCAGTTGTTTGCTTAGGAACACATACATAGAAAAATATTTTTTCAAATGTTCCTAGTTTTTTTTCCAGAAATAGAATAACTTTGAGTACAAAAACCGCTGCAGAAAAAGCTTTTTGTCTGCGGAAAACCTTGAGAACAGTTCAACAACAGCTTTAAGGCACACAAACAGAAAACCAGGAACACAATGCTCTCACAGTCAGAGACTGCGGTGCAGCAATGCTGGTTTCTCTGTAATGCTGTGGGATAATAACTCAACCTTTGCAAAGGGATAAATTTGGTTTGGAGGAGAGGAAAAAGAAAAAAAATAGGAGATATGAGTGCAGAGCCGGATAAAGACCAGCAGAGAGGATGAAAATAGTAAATCATCCTAAGGAAGAGCCACGATTCAAAAACAGAAAACTTACGGAGGCAGGTGTTCTCTGTAAAAAACTCAGTGAACTTATCGCAGTCATCTTTGTTGTTGCCACTGTTGGTGCAGTCGCAGTAAGGGGAGACGCTGATTTTTGGGGAGCGCAGGTAGTTGGGGGTCATCACGGTGCCTGCAGCAGGTGGACACGAGGATTTATTGAAGTACTCGAGTTCAGTAACAAATGTTGTCTTACCCACAGTTTATGCCTGAAATTATGTCTAAAATGATCATTTTAAACACTTCTGAAAACCTCTCTTTTGCATGCAACAATAAATAGCACATGTATTTATTTCTTTTCCTTCACATACGTAGGAAACAAACTGAGGAAGCAGAATGCAGAGGGGCTGAAGTGAAGAATAGCCATTTCTCTCTGCAAGGGGAAGCAAATAGCTTCAGTCAGTGATTTCTCACTCCCCCAATGGATTGTTCCTTTGAGCTGGCTGCTGTCCAATAAGGGTATTTTTTTGTTTCACGGTAGGCAGAATAAATTGGCACTATGTGGACAGTATATATATACGAGGGCTCGGTTTGGTCACATGCAGGAAACGAGAAAAGGCAAGCTGACAGTTTGCTTGGATCCAAGGAAAAATAAACTTCCTTAAAGTTTCCACTTGTGTCGGTGAAAGACGGTGAGATGCGTAAACAAATCAGACAAGCTGAAAGAAAGAATTCAGTTGACTCCTGGATAACCTTCCATCCCCCACATTTACTTTTACTTATCATGACTGCATGTTGGTCCTCACCAATAAGGCCAGAGTAAGCCAGGAGACAGTCAGCGTAGTTCTCCTTCAAACAGCCAGACAGCGAACGAGGCTCCGACATGCAGTTTACAAAGAAGTCAGCCAGTCGGGACCTAAAACACACACACATGCGCACGCACACATACTGTCATCCTACGAGACATTAACAATATATACATTTTAAATGTATTATTGAATGACAATAAAGTCTGTGTAAACACTATGCAGTTAGTCATATAGACCATGTTAGACATAGACATAATGTTATGTTCACAGTTTTGCCCTTTTTTTAATCAAAAAAAGCAGTAGAAGTTAAACAGGAAGTGCAGCACAGTTACAGCAATGTGGCAGCTCTGCAGCTCTGTAAATGTTGTTTTCTAGTCTGCTAAAGTATCATCAGTGTGCATTATAATTTAATTCATTAGATATGAGAGTAGTTTTTGCACACACTTTTTTTAAGAAAGGAAAATATGCTTTTTTATGTGTGAAGAAAGCTCTGTTGGTTGCTAAGCATGTTACAATGTGACTTCACATTGCCAATCCTGCCCCCAACTTCCTGCTGGAGGGCAAAAATGTGTCTCCAATGATGACCACCATTGGTTTTAGCTGTCAAGTTCTCTCTACATAATCCACTGCATCTTAAATATAGATGTAATATATAATAGAAAAAGGCACAGAGCGCTTTGCTATCAATTGTCAAAATTACAACAGCTAAATGACAAGATTGTAGGGTATCACATTTCCCGTCAATAAAAGGTTGTAGTTTAAAAATAGTGGCGAAAGAAGTAGGTCAGTAATGCTAGTTTAACTTTGACAGCCTTAACATGTTCATGCGCTGCAGAATTATGTATTTCAGTTCAGTGATTAAAATAGTTATTCAGTGTTCAGACAATCACTTATTATTAATCAGAAAATAAACCTTAAACCTAAAAACATAAAACTGTAAAGCACTGAATGTTGTGTTCCATGTGTGTTTTCTTGTGTGGAATCCTGATACATTTGTGGAGCTGTTGTCAGTCAGTTACTATGGCAATAGATTCGGTGTGTGGTGTAACCCACAGAAACCGACAGACAGCAAGAAAAAAGAATAGGAGTTGAGTTGTTTTTGTTGGGAATAAATAATTCTGTGTTTTCTTACATCTCTTTTAGCTGCCTACATGCCCATATATGCACAGACACACACACACACCTGTGCACATGCAAAGGTAATGTAAAAGAAAAAGACACATTAGGGAAGGCTTTTTTAGGGTGTAGCTTATCGAAGCCAGCAACTGCTTGATCTTCTAGTTGAGTTAGAATTTCTAATGGTCGTCTTCTGTGGAATAAGATGACTGTGCCATAGTGCTTTGGTATGAAATGAAAAGATCAAATAAAAATTATGTCTTTCCGGATGCGAAACTAAGTGTCATGTGGCGAGTCCAAACATATCTTGAATGTCTTTGCAGAATTTGGACCCGTTTTGACAGCTATCAGTATGATTGTTTAGGAGTTCTTCATGCAGTGAGAGGGTTACAGAGTCTGAAATCCAACACACATCAGGAAATGGTAGTTTAAATTTCTCAGAAAATGGCTAAAACTGAGGTTATGATTTCCAGACAATAAGCTGGAACATATTTTATGTTTTTAAAATATGCTCAAAGTAATTGGCCACAGATTTTCACTCCATGACTCATAGCACTTCACTGGGAATATGTTGCATTCTGCTGCCAGTACAGCTCCATAAATTCCCAACTGCAGGTATGATACCTGCCAAAGGTCTGGCAGCAAGATTTAATTGGTAAATAAAAATAATAAATATTTATAAAAAGGTGTACTTTCCAACAAAAATAAAGAAAATAAATTTTTCATTCTTTTCTTTTTGAGTTCCTCACAGTAGCCCCCCCCCCCTAACTTTAACAGCAGTATGCCTGCAGTTCAACCTTTTATTCTGGCAGATTTAGTTTTAAGAATTCAATACTTTTGGGACAAAAATGTCAAGATACACAGGAAGAGGGTTCAACTTCACTTTCAAAATACAACTCACAATTCAACAATTTTAGCCCAACCTATTCCAAAAAATAAACAAATAAATAAAATCAAAACAAGAAGGATATTAAAATGTAGAGACAGAAGTTGTACTGATTTTAATTATAGTTTAGAAAATTTTCTATTTTTCTTTCAGTATTTTTTAGAAAGGAATATATCTCTAAATTTCATTTGAAAACAAGACTGTAAAAGAATGAAATTATCTTGATAATTCTCCAAACAAGAAAATCTGAAAGGGAGGCACAAAGTGCCTGAAAGAAAAAGCATGGACATAAATTAATAAGAGTTAGATGACACTGTCTATGGGAATGTATGAGGACAATTTTAAAATACTGTAATTATTCTTTTGCTCTTCTCATTGCTTAATGTAGCTATGCATAGTTTACTAAATTAAACATAATCCACAGATACTGGTGACTTTTTGAGTTGAGCATTATGGGTGGTGGCCCAGAACAGCATTTGAAAGGGTGAATACAAAAAAGTGATTCATCTGTCATTTCCACCTTGAAGAGGTTTTCTATTGGTTTTATGCTCAAAATGGTAATAAGACAGTTTATGGAATCACATCACCACTGTTATACAATTCGATGTATTCAATGATTCGCCTCTGATTTTTTTTTTTTTTTTTTTTTGTGGAATGTGGCCTCGCATTAAAATCCAACTACTCGTGGATTTTTTTTGTAGAGCAAATCTAAAATATTTGACATAAAATGCAGACTGGGAAGCTGTAATAACAAGGGGCAATGGTGCTTGGAAAGCTATTGGCTGGCATTTGGAATCAGCCAAACCTTGAGCTCCATTTTGTTTATTTGACACTGATCGGCTGAATCTTCAAAAGTGGAAACTATATATGTCGTGTCATCCTTGATGGGGTGACACTACAGGAAGTAAAGAGCATCCCTGGCGGTGTGAATGTGTGAAACATGTCAGTTGTGTACGTCATCCCAGATATATATATATATATATAAAAAAAAAAAAAAAAATTCCCTTCTCACCCACCGCGGGTGGTTCTTATCCTCTGAGCTCGGGTCCTCTACCAGAGGCCTGGGAGCTTGAGGGTCCTGCGCAGTATCTTGGCTGTGCCAAGGACTGCACATTTCTGGACTGAGATGTCTGATGTTGTTCCTGGGATCTGTTGTAGCCATTGATCCAGTTTGGGGGTGACTGCCCCGAGGGCCCCGATGACCACAGGCACCACTGTGGTCTTCACCTTCCAGGCCCTCTCCAGTTCCTCCCTGAGGCCCTGGTATTTCTCTAGTTTCTCGTGCTCCTTTTTCCTGATGTTGCAATCGCTTGGTATTGCTACATCTACCACAACGGCTTTCCTCTGTTGTTTATCCACTACGACAATGTCTGGTTGGTTCGCCATTACCATTCTGTCTGTCTGGATCTGGAAGTCCCACAGGATCTTAGCTCTGGCGTTCTCCACCACCTTTGGGGGTGTTTCCCACTTTGATCTCGGGGTTTCCAGTCCATATTCTGCACAGATGTTTCTGTACACTATGCCCGCCACTTGGTTATGTCGTTCCATGTACGCTTTCCCTGCCAGTATCTTGCACCCTGCTGTTATGTGCTGGACTATCTCAGGGGCCTCCTTGCACAACCTACACCTTGGGTCTTGTCTGGTGTGGTAGATCTGGGCCTCTATTGCTCTGGTGTTCAGGGCCTGTTCCTGGGCGGCCAGGATGAGGGCCTCTGTGCTGTCCTTGAGTCCAGCTTTTTCCAGCCATTGGTAGGATTTACTGATATCAGCCACTTGGGTTATTTGCTGGTGGTACATCCCATGTAGGGGCTTGTCCTCCCATGATGGTATCTCTGGCACCTCAAACTCCGTTCCCTGTTGTCTGAGACATTCACTGAGCACATTGTCTGTTGAGGCTTTGTCCCTGATGTATTTATGGATCTTAGTTGTTTCATCCTGGACAGTGGTTCTCACACTCACTAGTCCTCTGCCTCCTTCCTTGCGGCTCGTGTACAGTCTCAGGGTGCTGGATTTGGGATGGAACCCTCCATGCATTGTTAGTAGCTTTCTAGTCTTAATATCTGTGGCTTTTATCTCCTCCTTTGGCCAGCTAATTACTCCAGCAGGGTATCTGATTACTGGCAAGGCATAGCTGTTTATCGCACGGATTTTGTTCTTGCCATTGAGCTGGCTTCTCAGGACTTGCCTTATTCGTTGGAGGTATTTAGCTGTGGCTCCTTTCCTTGTGGCCTCATCGAAGTTGCCATTTGCTTGTGGTATACCTAGGTACTTGTAACTGTCCTCTATGTCTGCTATTGTTCCTTCTGGGAGTGAGACCCCTTCTGTGCGGATCACCTTCCCCCTCTTTGTGATCAGCCGACCACACTTCTCTAGTCCGAATGACATCCCAATGTCCGTGCTGTAGATCCTGGTGGTGTGGATCAGTGAGTCGATGTCTCGTTCACTCTTGGCGTACAGTTTGATGTCATCCATGTAGAGAAGGTGACTGATGTTGGCCCCATTTTTGAGTCGGTATCCGTAGCCAGTCTTGTTGATAATTTGGCTGAGGGGGTTCAGGCCTATGCAGAACAGTAGCGGGGACAGAGCATCTCCTTGATATATGCCACATTTGATGGACACTTGTGCAAGTGGTTTGCAGTTGGCTTCAAGGGTGGTTTTCCACAGCCTCATTGAGTTTGCAATGAAGGCTCTCAGAGTCCTGTTGATGTTATACATCTGTAAGCATTCAATGATCCAAGTATGCGGCATTGAGTCATAGGCTTTCTTGTAATCAATCCAAGCCATGCACAGGTTGGTGTGTCGGGTTTTGCAGTCTCGGGCAACTGTGCGGTCTACGAGGAGTTGGTGTTTGGCTCCTCTGCTATTTACACCGATACCTTTTTGTGCCGTGCTCATGTGTTTATCCATGTGTTTGCTTATCTTGGCCGCTATGATGCCTGACATGAGCTTCCAGGTTGTGGAGAGGCAGGTTATTGGTCGGTAGTTGGGTGGGACTGGCCCCTTTGATGGATCCTTCTGGATTAGGATTGTCCGCCCTTCAGTTAACCATTCAGGGTGAGTCCCACTTTGTAGCAGCTGGTTCATTTGGCCTGCCAGTCGCTCGTGGAGGGCAGTGAGTGTCTTTAGCCAGTAGGCATGGATCATGTCAGGCCCTGGTGCTGTCCAGTTTTTCATACCTGAGACTCTTTCTTGGACATCTGTCACAGTGATGGTTACCGGAGCTTGCTCAGGGAGGTTGCTATGGTCCTCTCGTAGGGAGATCAACCACTGTGCATTGCTGTTGTGGGACGCCTCCCTTTCCCATATGCCTTTCCAGTATTGTTCAGTCTCCAGCCTTGGTGGGTCTGCTCTGTTGTTATTACCCTGCCATTGAGAGTACACCTTAGCTGGTTGAGTGGAGAAGAGCCGGTTAATCCTTCTGGATTCATTCTCCCTTGTGTATCTCTTTAGGCGGCTGGCCAAGGCTTGGAGTCTCTGTTTGGCAGTTTCGAGTGCTTCAGGTATGGGCAACTTTCTGGGTACTTGTCTTTTCATTGTACCCTTGTGGAGCTCTGACAGTTGGCTCACTTCCCTCCTTGTTGCCTTGATTTTGGCCTCTAACCGCCTTTTCCATGGTGGGTATTGGGTCTCATGGTTGCTCTTATAGCCAAGTATCTCAAGGATCACTGATGCTGAGTTGTAGATCAGCTCATTGGTTTCAGTTATGGTGTTGGTAGGGATTGTTCTCAATGCTGCATTCACATTCTCAATGAGACTTTCTGATGGTACTTCACTCAGCCGTTGTAATTGGCGCCGGGGAGGCCTGGTTGTCATTCGGGTCATGATTCTCTCTCTCAGGTCAGCAGCTGTCTCGTTCAGCTCTGATTCGCTCACTGGGGCCGTGTATCCCCTCACTGGGTGGGGACTTGTAGTTAAGTCCCCACAGTTCTGACATCCGGGTTCCTCCCTTTTGCCGTAGCATTTGTGTTGTATCTCATCAATCTCAAGTTGTGATAGCAGTTGCCGTTTGCGGATGTTGGAACACTGAGCTACTAGTTGTTTAGCGCTTAGTGTTGACTGGGGATGTCGAAGTAACCATTCCTTCCCCAGTCTTTGCATGTAACCTCTCTGACTAGGGTTACTTGAGTAGTAGCACTCCAACAGATCCACATTTTCATCTCTCGCCCATTTCCGTCTTGTTAGGGTTAGGGTTAGGGTTAGGGTTAGGCCATTTGTCATCAAGGTGCTCTGGTTCCCCAACACCTGACGCAGACCTTGTTTGGCCGGGCGACGTCTGAGCCGGCATGTTATGCAACTTAGTATCTCTCATGGTATGAGGTAGGCAGTAGCTTGAAGGGTCTTGCCTAAGGACCCAGACTGGATTCGAACCCCGCCCTCTCGGGTGATATACTGATGCCTTATCTATTGAGCTATCCAGTCAGTTTGATATATATATATATATATATATATATATATATATATATATATATATATATGATTGGATGTTTGAACTATTAAAATTAATATTTCTATGTGTACTTGTGGATTTTCTAGTTTTTATTATTTAGCTTTATTTATGCTCAAGAAAAAAAAAGAAGAAAAAAGAATGAGTAAGATATAATTCAGCACTTTGTACTGTAAAGCACATAAGTCAACCATTTTCTGCATAATTATAATTTCCATATTTTCTTTGAAGCTCCACGAGGAATCAGTTAAGTCTGCACCCGATCATCCACAATGTTGCCTCCTTCCTCTGCATGATCTATGTAATCCCACCAATCTGGAGCAGAGCAGAGCAACAACCAGCAGACCAGATCTGACATATGCTGTGGGAGCCTGTGGAAATGCATGGCTTTAATCTATCAGTGCTAACAGACAAATGGACTGGGAGGAACCTGCATTGCGGTGAGACTTGTTGTTCAGCCCTCAGCACATGTCTGATGGATCGTGAGTGCCATGGAGAGAGAGAGAGAAAAAAAAGGCCAAAAATTGAGGGAAGAGAAAAATTCATTGTATGGATTTATTGCCGTCATGCTGGCTCCTGTTAAGAGACAGAGGCACGAAAGGCAGGGGGGAACCAGAGGCCACAGACTGAGCAAAGACCTTTTATGATGTCTAGTGCTTCCCTTTAATCCAACAGACCCCGAAACACGACTAAGTGTGACCCCAAAGAGTATGAATCAACGTATGAATCACTCTGTTGAACTCATCCGTTGTTCAGCAGCTGTGTTTCCATGACAAACTTTGTCAGCAGTGTTGTAGTCAAGACCACCTAACCCAAGACCAAAACAAGACCAGAAAGCATCGAGATCGAGACAAGACCAAGACTTCTAGGGTCCAACACACAGTCAAGACCAAGATCGAGGGAAGTCGAGACCGATTGAAGACCAAGAGCAGCGCCCAGCGCTGCGTGACACAATGAATGTGGAATATGATCAAAATTGCTTCTCAAATTGATCTAAAATATTCACATTAACATAAAAACACCTACATATTAAATACTTAGAGCTGAAATACTACTGTTGTAACTACTTCTTTTTCTCATGGGTAACTTATGTATGTTTTGTAATGTAATTTTCTTTATTAAGTATGTTAGGACATTTTTAAGCAATCCATCTAAATTTTGAGAGAAAACAATATCAACATACACACTAACATCAGCAGGGAAGAGAAGTTAGTTCAGTTGAAAACAGGACAACACAGTTTATAACCCAATGTGCTGTTTGAACATATTCACTTTATTCTTGCTTATTGGATCAACCACTGTTCATCTCACTAGTCTAGAAGACATTCTGTAATGTTTGGAGTCCAACTTTCAAACCTGACCAACATCTTCATCTCATCCCACTGAGCTTTCCTCTCTTGCCTGTTTTCTTCATGTTTCACCATTGTTTCACATTCTGCTGTGTCCAACCTGCAGATGTAGTTGGTCCTGCAGGAGGCCTGCAGCTCCAGACAGTTTGGCATCTGCTTTTCCTCGTATGAGCAGACAGGGACGATGGTTTGACGCCTGCGTTCGGAGCAAGCCGTCTGGTCGCTGACAGGGCAGGAGCAGAACAGCATGCCGTAGCTGTGCTTTGGAGGAACCTGTGTGTCAAAGGAGGAAGTTATTTTGAAATCAACATTAGCTGTGTTTCCACTACAAATGTGAGAAAACTTTGTCGATGTTCTGTTACTGTCAAAAAACACATTTTTGCAATTGCACCATTTTTTTTTGAATAAGAAACTAATTCACACATGCATGAGTTTGTTCTTTAAAAAACGTGCACCGCCATCATCCTCATCATCCTCCAACTATTCCCAATCACACAACTCGTGTGACAAAAAAGTGTTTCCATAGTAATTTTACAAATTAAAACAAAATCCGAAACTACCCCAAAAAATACACACCTCATTCTAGCGCCAAAACGTTTTGACGAAAAAGATATATATATATATATATATATATATATTTTTAATTGTCCTGATTCCACTAAGAAAATATATTCTCATAATCCCAATTCTCACAGTTTTATTGTAATGGAAAGAACTATTTCTTCCATGAGATTTCTGCTCCATGTGTATAATGTTCTGTGCATCAATATCAAGTTAAGTTGCTTAACTTGTTAAATTGTTGCTATTCGACATCAAAGATTTTATTTATTTATTTATTTTTTTGTTTTCAACTATGAAGAACCAAGAGACCATCTGGAAATTGTTTCTTAGCTTTGTTACCTAGAACAAACATCATGCCATTTGTTTGAATCATTATTTGTTTGTCTTGAAACTAGTGTATTTCACAAAACCACAATAGAAACATTGTTTTTCTCATTGACTGGTGGAAAAGACAATGACAGGAGGATGATGGCACAGCATGTTTTTTCATGACTTATCACATCAAGAAACATATTTTCCTTTGATTTTAATTACATTTCTCATTTATTGGAAACAACACAACTGTGAAATTGTATTATATAGCCATATTGACAAAGTTTTTTGTAATGGAAAAGCAGCTAATGTGGTTGAACAAATACAGGTGGAAACCTTTACGGTTTGCTAAACAGAAGAGAAAAATGTTTTTTTGACTGTTTGCTGATTAGTTCCAAGACTTGAATAAATTATTTTGGTTAGTATTCTCAAGATTTAATTGAATTGAACCAAATAAAAGCATCAATAAGCTGAAGTAGTCAACAATATCAAGAAAATGTATAAAAAAATAAAGACCATTCCATAGAAATAAAAAATACATTAGTCTATGATTGACAGCATTTTTCATTCTTAGTGGCTTTCTGTTTATTTCAGGTTGAACCAGCAAGATTATTGTGCTGAGCATCATGGAGGCTGAACTGCAATTGCAATACAGCAGAAACATACTCAGTGCTTGACATCACAGCCTTGCCAAACAAAAGAAGCCTTACAGTAAAATTTAAGTTTCGACAGTTTCTCAAATGAATCTACTTGAAAATAACGATTGTTCTCTTTAAAAAAAACAAAACACAAAACACATTTTCTGGTGGTGGACATCAAAATTTTGCTCATCAGCAGTTGCATTGCGTTCATTGTCTTACCTTGTCAAAGAACTGCCGCAGCGCCTTGTGGCACTTCCGTTTGTTGCAGATCTCTGCGGTGGAAACGCGGCTGGTGCAGGGGCTGATGTAGGCTGACCGGTACTTCTTGCACGTATCGTTCAGGTTGCAGGCCTTGGCCGCCGTCAGGCAGTTGTTCTCTCGAGCAACCGCAGGCTCTCCTGCGAACACAGAGACAAACGATGAACAAAATGATGTTGTGACGACACAACTGGTGTAGATATTTACACTTTACAAAAAAAAAGATGTTTTTTTTCAATTTAAAAAAAAAAGCCTTTTCAATCTACACAGATTAAATCCAGCCAAATCTCTATCAGCAGACATCAGTCCAACACAGAGAAATAGCGCTGAATTGATTTAAAACATTTCTTTTTTTAAAAATACAGATATAAATGTCATGAATTACAAATGTATTTAATAACTCTGTACCAGTACAGCATATTGAAACACACCAACAGCTGCACAATGATGGTCAAACAGAGAAAAACAACTTTTATTTGTTGAGTCAGTGCAATTAGAGTAGAGCAGCCATTAGTGTTTATTTGAGCAATTTTTATTGACCAAAACTAGAAAAATAACAATAGCAACTGAAGGGACCAAAACAATAGGTTGACTAGCCTGGAAAAACGTATAAAAAAATAAACTGCTGATCAGTGTGAAAATAAGTCCAATATTTCGTTTTAAGATCTACTTATTGAATGCACACACACGTATTTACTAATATTATAACAAATGGTTATTGAGACATTCTGATACAACCAGTCAGATGATCTCCATTTGGCCCTAAATGAGCAGAAAGGCAGCAGAATTAATGTTTCTTTTTCATCCATGCAAAAAACAAAAACAAACATAGAAAATCTAAAACCCAACTCAGATGTGTACATTTATGTTTCCAAATCAGATTTGTGTGTACAGTATGCGTTGCGGTGGAGCATCCTGAACACAGCCCTACTTATCTGTGACCTCACACTAATTGTCTGTTTTCCCCGATGCATCATTAATCAACATTTTCATAGACTTCTGAAGTTTGGAGTTTTTTGGCATGAAAGTGGAGCAAAAATGAGCATCAATTAAACTGAGTGAAGCACAGCATGACAAACATTAAGGAGGGCAGCAGACGGACAAGGCGTAAACGCCGAGAGCAAAATGTGACCAAAACCACTAATGTGATAAAAGACACAATGTCTTTAATGGTTTCCATTAACTAACTCATGTGTAATTATAATTACACATGAATTTGTTTGTTTACATACATTTTTTAAAACCATGCTGCTCCATTATCCTCCCACCACTTCCTGTTTTCTTTATCTTTTCTGCCAGTAGTACATCCTGTTGTAGATCACATGATTCGTCATGTGAAAAAAAAAATTTCCATTGCAGTTTTAACCTCGAAACGGCTGAAAAGTCACCTCATGCATAAGTGGCGCAGTTGGTAGAACTGTTGCTTTGCAGCAAGAAGGTCCTGGATTTGATTCCCGGGCTGGGGTCTTTCTGCGCGGAGTGTGCATGTTCCTTGTTAGCTGTAAGTGCTAGGGGAGTGCTCGACTCAACTGGTTAATCATGAATCTCTAATGGGACTAATGTAGTTTGGTCAAAGTGGAGATCTGCATCAGAGCAGATATCATCAACTGTAGTTTTCAGTGTAAGAGCCGCCTATACAGGACAAGCAATATGAGAATTATTCTTCTTTGATGACTCTTTGTAAAGACACAGTTGGTGATCTGTGAAGCCTTGAAATTGTGATTCTTGGTTTTCCCAAAACTCCTGCAGAAATCTCTTGTCATTCTCAGGAATCAAGTATTATGTATCATTTTGTCTACAGAAACAAAGAACACAGAAACAAATTATTTGAAATGAAAAAAATCAAGGTAACTAATGCAAATATGAAAAGTTTCCACTAACTACAATGCTCAAAATAGACTTATTGTATTTTTCCTGAGTTCATTGTTTATGAGTTTTTTTTTGGGGGGGGGGTTCTCTCCAAAAAGTTTTTGTGGAGCTAGTGGCTCTTATTTTTTACAGTAGACAGACAGGAAAGAGGGTGAAGACGTGCGGCAAAGGTCGCCAGGACCAGGAGTCGAACCTGCAACAACTGCATCAAGGACTGAGGCCTCCAAGCGTGCTAACCCCCTGCGCCACCACAGCACACCAAACTGTTTCTGAATTTGGACCCAATTCATGTGAATGTCTACTGTGAAATCTGCATTATGAAAAGAGTAATAAAATGTTGCTGAACTGTTATATGACAGTTTGGGTTTTTTTGGTTCAAGTTTGAGTTTTCTGATGGAATATTCTCTTGCAGAGCCAAACAAAAGTTCACTTTAGTTCGACAGAAAAAAACTCTGGAGATTTTTGTTTTCAACCACTAAATTACTGAGTGTTTTATATGAAACATGTTGTTGCTTTTGACCAGATTCTGAATTGAGTAGGAATTCTTTGCTAATATCCAGGAATACTTGAGACCTGTCTACAAATGCTTAGAACTGTTCATTTTAATAGCTCAGGCACAAAATAAGCATTAAGATGCACAGTGGAAACCTTCCTAGTGCTCCCGTAGAAGATAATACTACAGTCTTCCTTATTTCCACCCGTGGTGCCTACACCCAATCAGCACCAAAGAAAATAAATGGTGCTCCTAGTTACGCTGCTTTACAAATGCCATCAATATTTTGTCACATTGTAGTATTTCAGAATTCTGAGTTGAATTTTGAATATTTTACATACAAAAAATCTTCAAATTGGCAGATTTTCATGTTCAAACAGAAAAATGCACGAACATGTAATATATACAGACAGTATAGAGCTTCCAATATGCGATGGTCTAAGGCACGTTTATTGCTAACAGTAATTAAAATCTCCAGATGAGCAGTGTAACCTGGTATCAGGTTGATGTTCTTTCCTGTGGGTTCTTAGCTGCTTCACTGACTTAAATTGTTAAACTTTCACCCAAATGCCAGATGTTACAAGAAAAAAAACACCAAGAATAAACTGTTCATGTCAGTGAACGTTTTGTCTTCTTGCCTTTAGTCCCTACATGGTTAGCAGTGCAGCTAGCTTTGATGTACTCTGTGATCCAACCCAGCATCTTCAGTCATCAGTCAACTCTCAACTGTACTGTGAAACGGATTGTGACAGCATCAGGTCTCACCCACCTTCCCATTATCATCTGCTGAAAGCCTCCAGCAGGAAGCAGGTCATGGATAATCAGGCTGCGTTTTACAACTAAAAGCGTTAAAAGCTTTTGAGTTTATTTCTGACAGGAGATTGGCAGTTTCAAGCTGCAGCAAATTGTCATCATCCTCACACATCACAAAGTCAGGAAACATAAATTTTATTGTTAATGCTCCCACATTACCATAAAGATGATCTCTTCATGGTAATGTGGGTGCATTTAGAGTACTTCTTACCCAAACACCTGAGATGTTCTGTCAATTGTAATTCCAAAGCCGACAATGAAAAAGACAGATATAGATACAGATTCAGATATAGATACAGTAACTAGCTGGGAAATGCAGCCTTACTGTGAAACTGTTCACCAAACATCATAGCTTAAACTTAGTCTGAGACCAGAGGAAAAAATATCTTGATCACCTGGCAACTGAAATGCTTTTTGTGAGAAAATCAAAACAACTTAAAGTTACCTAGAATCAAAAAATAGTCTCTGTATAGAATTCTCTATTTTTACACATTGATGTGGTCTGCTGCTCTCATTTCTGGGATTTCTCCCATGGAGCTGGATTTCTCAAGACGCCTAATCAGAAAACAGAAGGAGAAGTTGTGAACGATGACATCAATTTTTTGCTGTTTTAGAAATGTAGTCTGCTTGTAGTTTTAGTAACGGCAGCGGAGGAAAAGAACAAAGACGTTTGGTTTGTGTTGGTTATTCTTACAAATGCTGAGCAATTAAAGTTGGAGCAATACGAATGTTTCCCAGCTGTTAACCATGTCATAGCTCTGCTCTCCACAGCGTTTGGCATAAATCTCATTTTCCAATTGGCTCTGTTAATAATGGAAGAGATCATCTACACCGTCTCTGTTGGTGAAGATCGTCCACAAATGTTGCTGCACAATAAATTGTCCCAGAAGGTATTATGATAAATAATATTATTGTTGTTTTAAGATCATTTTTCATGTAATATAATTGTAATGCCACAATAATGCAATAACACATTATCAAAGATCAATGAAGTTTAAATTCTAATGAACATTTAACACTGGAAGACAATTTCAATATTCAAAATAAATAAACAACAAATAAAATGAAGTCTCTGTGAACAAAACTGCCCTTAAAAAAAGTCTAGTTGAGACCAAAACACCAGACTGAAGACTTTATCTTCCAGATTTTGGTAGCGAGAGAAAAACAATAAATAATGTAAATGGAAATTATTGATCTCATTTTACTACCTCCTCTGCTCCACAGCGCCCCTAGTGAGCTGAACTCCTGTTGCACTCCTGGCAGATGGCATCGTCTCTCACACTCAAATGACCCCCCCTCCCCCCGCCCTCCCCCCCCGAAGCACACGTGCACACACATAATGCTCAGACAGGGCCCGCACCCTGTTGGGGTTGGGGCCATCTGGAGGCCTGGTGGCGGGGAACCAGCCCCCTCACCCCTCACAGCGGCTCATGTTTCCGATTCAGGCTCAAATTGATTATCATGCCGTCTGTTTCCTCCAGTGCCACTGCTCCCTCCCGGCCCCCCTTTCTCTGTGTAATTACAGATGCCATGGGATACAGCAGGTCAGAACCTGACTCGCCCCGACTCCGTACAACCCTCCACCCACGCCCCTCATCTGAACCGCCATTCCTCCGTTCTGGTGACCAGCGACCGCATGAGGCTCTGGATGCAAACCAACAAACCAACCATTAGTGCCCGTCCTCCATCTCCCATCATCATCATCATCATCATCATCATCATCATCATCATCATCATCATCATCATC